>JAKCPI010025531.1:0-13770 GCA_023213315.1 Euborellia annulipes | reverse complement strand
TTTTTGACCTTATTAAATCGTCTAAATATATATTAGGGTCCGACCGAAACAAGATTTTCAGCCGAAACCGAAACCGAATATTCGGCCTCAACCTTAGTTTCGGCCGAAACCGTAACCGAAACCGAAACTTGTATTTCCTATAAAAAAATTTATATTTTTTTTTTTTGAAATTTTTTTCCCCTCCGTGAAAATCATTTTACCTTTTTTTTTTTAGGGAGACAAAAATTTTTTCTCCTTCAAGTGCAAATCATTTGACCTTTTTTTTTAAGACTCAAGTTTCGGCCGGCCGAAAGTTTCGGCTACTTTTTGGCCGAAACCGAAACTACGGCCGAAACCATGATTTTTGGCCGAAACTGGCCGAAACCGTAACCGAAACCGAATATTCGGTCGGTTCCTAATATATATGCCTCGCCCTATATAAAATAGAGAATATCCAGTGTAGCTTTTGTTCTGTGTGTTTACATGCATTAGAAATTTCATGATATCTTTGTTTCTTAACCGAACTTAATGAAATTTAAAATTTAGCTTCATAATGATCGAAACAACAAATACAATTTTTTTCACTCTCCTTGCAAGTAACTCTTATCTCAATTGTAATTAAGTGATATTCTAATAAATGTTTTCTTTTTTTTTTCAGATGTACGTGTGTGTCTTTAGTGTTAGTGTAGTGATTCAGTGTTTGTGTTTGTGTTCCTGAGGAGCTGTTGCTGTGCAAGGATGCATCGTGCCACTTCGAGGAATCTCCAAGGTAAATGTTTTTATTATTATTAATTAACATTTAAACAAACACACAGGGCCTTTCAGAGATAATCCAAGACCTGAGTAGAAAGTAGAGAAAATAGCATTGGATTTTTCTACTTTTCCTATATTTTTATAGTAGCTTAAATTTTTTTTCCTCATTCCCTTTCTTTCTCTATATTTTTGTCTAAACTTGGCCACAAATATTGAAAGGCTCTTCATCTTGCCCCACTCTCCCTCCTCTGATAGCACCTCTACACGCATACAAATACATAAATAGCAACAAAATATAAAATTACTAATTTGTTCTTTTTTTTTTTACAGACCTCGAGAACTTCGAGTAGCAATAGAACAAATGTAAGTTTTCGCATGGTGCAAAGAATATTAAAGGGGGTTAGGGCTTAGATTCGCTTTTTTAGGATGTCTTCTTTTTCAGCTGACCCTAGATAGGATATGCTTTTTTCTTTAAAATTTCAATTAATAATTTTTTTCTTTCTTTACATAATTTTCAATTTGATTCATTAAATTAATTTTCAATTTGATTAATTAAATTTTCAATTTAATTCATAAATGTTCAATTTAATTCACATCATAAATTTTCAATTTAATTCATAAATTTTCAATTTAATTCATAAATTTTCAATTTAATTCATAAATCTTCAATTTAATTCATAAATTTTCAATTTAATTCATAAATTTTCATTCAAAATTCAAATCATAAATTTTCAATTTAATTCATTAAATTTGCTTTTAAAAGTTTTAAATTTTAAATTCATAATTCAATTCAATTAATTTTTATAATTTTTTCTAAATATAAATAAACATTAGATTAGAAAATTCCTCCCCTCATGCATCGATCGAGAGAGAGAGAGAGGGGGGATGCTCTCTTAACAGCCGCCGAGGGATGGATTTCATCATCAACTTGGTACCCAGGGCCTTAAGGTGTGATTTTTAAACGGGAATACAAATTTAAAAGTATTCACTTATAATTTAAAAAATACTTTTGCACACCTTAAATTGTAGTTTAATAATTTTGAATATAGAGGGTGGTGGGTGCACCATGCCAACGAGAGGGTTTTTTTTTTTTTCTATTTTAGAACTTGCAGCTACTTCTCGTGAATCTATATGAACGATTCATAAAGAGATGCGGTCAGATCTGATTGAAAGATCAAAGCCCAGGTTCTCAAGTGTTCTTGTGTTTGCGAAAAGACGTCTTTTTATGACGCAAAGGGAGTCTGATATATTTTTGTATTTTTGAGGTAACTCTATGGGTTTAAATGAGTCAGGGAAAGGTTGTAGTTTCTCCAGGAATATCCTGGAGGGTTCAAATTGCAATCCTTTTGAGGCTAGGGACAAACCCGAGGGCTCCACCGATCTGATGGTGGGGACGGGGTTACAAATACACTACACACATTTATTCTTCGCATTCTCTGATTGTAGATTAGGTAGGATCTTTTCCAGGTTGGCCCCCCACTCATTTGCCCGTAATCCAAAAAATCACGTTCATTCTCAGTGTTATGATTTCTTCAGACTCCCGGTTTACGGTTTTTTTTTTTTTAATTTCTTTTAGACAAGAAAGGCAAAACTTTCTTGCTCTTTTCTCTATTATTATTTTCCTATACTACAAACACTTTTTTTGTAGTAAAATTTTTTAGTGTACGAATATTTTTAATTTTAGTGAATATATTGAGAGTGATTTATTGAAAGAAGAGAGAAAATTTTAAATTTTCTCGCTAATAAAAGGTAAATATTAACTCTAACTTATAATTCACATGAATATCCAAAACTAATCTCAAATTTTTTTTTTCAGGTCGACTAATAAATAAAAAAATGATTATCGAAAAACTAAAGTCAGATGAGTGATGTGCTTAGTTACTAACTACTATATAATGAATATCGAGCGGTAGTAGGAAGAGAACACAACTTTCTTTAACCGAAGTTAAGAGAAGTTGTGTGGTGTGCGACTAGTCACATCAGATTTTTTTTTCAATTATAATGCAAATGTATACTTCAAAGCAAATAAAGGGCCTCAGCACGAGACTGATATAAAATTGAAACAAAAATGATGCTCAAAATTGGCTAAAAATATAAAATACCAACATTTTTTAGATATAAAATATAGATGGGTTAAAAAAATTCAAAAATAGAACTAATATTTCAGAGGAACTCGAAAATAAAAGTAAAACAATTCTTTCTTTGTAAGAAAGGGGTGACGGTTAAATTGAAAGAAAATATCAAACGAGTCAAGCATATAATTATAACTATATGCTACCCTTAAAGAAAAATTGACAAAGAAATATTTTTCTATACGAAAAAGCAGAGAGGCGAATTTTTTTATTCTTTTGAGTTTGTTTTATGTGTTAAAAAAAAAGAAAGTACAAAAAAAAATGTTTCGTTTGAAGTTCTTTTAAGGTAGTCCTATCTATAAGTCTTATCAACTGGAGAAGAAACGTTTTTTTTTTTTCCTCTTTTTATGCAAACATTGAACAAATTAACTGTCTAATTTATAATTCAAGATCATGATGTTTAAATTTATTCACCGGATTTTTATCAAAACGTATCATCTTTAGAGAAATATATTGTTTTTCTAGTTAAAAAAAAAAGAGAAGTGGTGTTTAAATGAGGCTTGTGAGATAGCATCCACATTAAAAATAAATTAAAGATGTCCACTTGTAAAAAAAAAAAAAAAAGTAAAAGAAAAACATTTGCACAATGGGAAGTTGAATCATCATTGGAAAAACATTTATTTTTGAATAGAACCTTCTCGTTTTATTTTTTCTAGAGAAGAAAGAAAAACTTTTCATCTTCATGCCAAGAATAATTAAAAAAAAAATTTTTTGCCAAAAAAAGTTTAATCTAAAAAACGTCATTGAGAATAATTAATTGGATATCTATTAAACATACATACTCGTAAAATGTGTCACTGAGTGAACTTTGTCTATAATATAGAATCAAACAAAGTTTTCATCCAATTTTACAAAATTATCGGCCAGGCGTAGGCATGGGCGTAACTAGGGGGGGCAGAGGGGGGGGTGCCGAGCCCCCCCCCCCCAGAAAGCTCCTTGCTCCAAGAAAAATTGAGAAAATATGGGGCTTTCCAGGCCCACCGGAGGATAACTGGTCCCATCCCCCAGCAAGGATGGCTGGTCCCATGGCCCCCCAGTCAAATTCTCTAGTTACGCCCATGGGCTTATATCTTTTGAATGTGAAAAAGTATTGTCAGAGATGTTACTACTGATCTCTTATTCGCCATATTAAATTCTCAATATAGAAGGACACAGTGGCGTAGCGAGCTTAACTCGCGCCCGGGGCACAATACCTTTTTATCGCCCTCCCTCTCCCCATTCGAAAACCATATAATATGTAAAATATACAAAATTATTATATTACACTGGCACTAAATTTAAAATATATCAATAAAAATAAAAACCATTTTTTGTTTTGCGGACCATTTGGTGCCTCTTTGTGAGTAGCGCCCGGGGCATGATGACCCCCCTTGCCCCCCAACCTCTCGCTAGGCCACTGGAAGGACAAATATTTATTTTTATAAAATGTAAAAAAAAATGGAACAAAGTGACCCTTAGATAGAGCTTTTAGAATTATATACCTACGAATATATAAATATTTCAAAGTACAGTAGAGTAAATTTTCTATCAAAATGAATAATTTATTTAAAATTCATTTCCATTTTCTGTCTTTTAAAAAAGCGTCTTATATAGTCCTATATTTTTTATTATTATCTTTAAGGTCAGTTAAGAAAAAAAAAATTCCCCCCAATTCCCTTGAGGATTTCCATAAAATATCTTCTTTAGTAGGAAAATGGGCCCCGGCATATGTGTATGCATAAATTGGCTTCAAAGGGGAAAGGACACAGGCATTTCTAATCCCACTCTCTCCAAAGCCAAAGTCGTTGTATATGGTTGGTTGGTGGGTGGTTAGGGTGGTTGGATAGGAAGCAAAGGCGAAGGCGAGGGCAAAAGCATTCCAGAGAGACACCTGCGTTGTCCTCCTCCCTACGGTCTCTACTCTAACCAACAACGAAAACAACACCTTCCTTAACTACACTTTGGAGTTCAAGTAACATTTAATTAACCCACCATCCTAAATAGGTCCTCCCCTTTTACGAGGTAGTTTTAACTATTTAAAAAAAAATAGGATACCTATAAAAGAGCTGTAGCCAGAGACCAAGAATAAGGTGATTCAATCAAAGAAAATAAATTAATTAAAATTTGGTAGAATGAATGAACAAAGCAGCTAGTTTATATTTCACTTTATTGTCAAACCAGGGCTGACGTTTCGGTCCCACAGGTTCAGCCAAATGAAAAGCTTTTATATGAATTATGAGACATTAAATATATCTCGAAACGTCTCCGGGATCGATAACAATATAAAGCTTTTTACTATTTGTAGGTTAACTTGCAGTTTCCTTCTCGTGTTTTTGATGTGACACCTGTATTTAAGTATCTTAGTATTTGTAGATCAATCTGCAGTTTTCTTTTGGTGTTTTTTTAGAAGATGGAGTGCTGGAGAGAAAGGAGAATTGTTTAAAGAAAAGACAATTTTTTTCAGAGACTTTTCAAGTGAAGCAATGGATGCAACCCTTTTCGTTTCGACCATTTCATTTCGGTAGCCTTCATCAAAACCTTTGTCTCTGAGGAAGGCTACCGAAATGGCCGAAACGAAAAGGGATGCACCCATTCGTTCACTTGAAAAGTCTCTGAAAAAATTTTTTTTTTTATTTAAACAATTCTCCTTTCTCTCCAGCACTCCATCCTGCTAAAAAAACACCAGAAGGAAACTGCAGATTGACCTACAAATACTAATTTAGATACAGGTGTCTATAAAGCTTTTTATTTGGCTGAACTTGCCCTTATTCAAATCAACTATAATATATAAATTTGATTCATGCCTCAGGTAGAGATTCAAAATCTTTCCTTTAGATAACAAGCAAGCAAGCTCTTCTAATTTACATATTCTCTTGATGTTCTATTATTTGGGTCTAGGATCCTTCAAGTGCCCTAGAAATGAACGCCCAAGGATAACTTAACAAACCTTAAATAATCAGATGGATAAATTACTACTAGATAGTATTTTCCTTTTAAGAAAATATAAACATGAAATAAAGTCGAACGAAGATACTTACTACACAAATGAATATAAAGTTGTTAATGAGAAATCGAAAATCAAGTATAAGCACTAACTTATTGCTTGAGAAGAGATATGATAGTAAATACATTTTTTTTAAACACTGAACAAAATAGTAGAATTCAAAAATAAAATCAAAGATAATTTTGCAGATTTTGTATGTTCTGAATATCTTCATAGGTGGGGGGGGGGGGGGAATTCGTGTGGGAATATTAAAACGAAATTCTAATAGTCAAAAAAATTATATTAGCTCTTCTATGGACTTATTTATTTTATTGTTAATAATTTAGACGTTGGAAATGTTAAAATGCTCCTTTTTGCCCTAGGCATGCAGGTTGACTATAATATATAATGTCGGCAATATACAACAGTTGAGTTTGTACATATCCACGTAGGCGTATATCTAAGTTTAAGAGTTAGTGAAACCTTGGGAGTTCTTATGCTAATGATCCTGGTGAAATAGTTTTAATAATACGCCCTTTAGAGCAAAAGTTTTTTATTCTCCTTGTGAAAAGTTTTTATTATTATTATTATTATTTTTCTTTTTCCAAGATTTTCTTGTTGAAAATATAAAAATGTAAAGATATCAAATATATCAAGTAAACAAAAAGAAAAAAAAAATGATATGCCTATATATTTTGAAATAAAAAAATTAACTAACTGTAAGTACCTACCCATTAATAATAAATCTGGAATTTTTTTTTTTATAAAACCCCATATTATTTTAATAAAAATAAAATTATTTATGTAATATTTAAATTAAGGTTCTGATGAAGAACAGTGGCGTCATTTGGGGGGGGAGGGGGGCATTTGCCCCCCCCCCCAAGGGCTCTGATTTTTATAAAATTTTATATTATTCTAAATAAAATACTCCAAAATACCTCTACGAGTATACAAACTGTACAAAATTAAACAATTAATTAAATTAAATATGTTTTGGCCAAATTTGAGTACCCATTTGTAAGTAAATTTTAAGAAAAAAAAATGTTTGCCCCCCCCCCCAAGAAAAAGTTGAAATGACGCCACTGATGAAGGACCTTAAATGTTAACTGCCTTGAGAATAATACCTCTTATAAGAGTCACGACTGAGAAAGGCAACCACAGAATCAACAAAGAAGACTTAAATATGCCCCTGATCAGATTTATTTTTTTAGTGGAGGGATTTTGTCTATTCCCAATGTTTTGGATTTACGCCCTCTCATCTCTACTCAGCTTTTATATTAATCCAAACAAATATTGATTTTTTTTAAGGATTTAATTTTTTAATTCAATAAATTCAGAGGAGAAAAAAAACAGCCTAAGCCTAATTTGTTTCATTCCTGCTTTCCTTTTTTTTTTGTGTGTGTTGTTTTAAAACGAGTGGGAAGGGGTGGATGAGATGAAGAATTCCTGTGCCATCAAGCAAACCCAAAATTGCCCAGCACGAAGGGCTTTTTGCAGCAGCAATAACAACAACAACACAACTTATAAAAGGTCAAATGTGAAACGAGCCTCTCGACGCATCCAGGGACGAATATTTTGTTTGAAAAATTTATCATCCCTCTCTCTCTCTCTAGCTATGAGATTAAAATTGTTGCCTGTTTATTTATTTATTTATATATCTGACAACCAATTTGAAAAAAAAAATCCAACAGAAGGAATAAAACAAAATAATGTAATAATAAAAAAAAATGTGCACATATTTGCATTTATATTTTATTGTATATTAGTATGCGGAGATAAAGGGGAGAGGGTTTGTTAAAATTCCAAAAGAATTTGGAATATTTTAAATATCTTCACATGTAAAATAAATATGGCAGTATAGATTAATGTTGGAAAAAATATTTGGCTTTAAATAATAAAATACGAAGAAATAATCTCAAAACCAAAAGTTTTATGAAAAAAAAATTTACTATACTCGACAACGAATTTTGACATGATCGCACTATATATTACATATATAGGTAAGAGAAACTAAAAATAACAAAAGGACAACTTTAAGGAGAAGAAATATGCCTATAATAACAATTAGGGTCGTAACACAGATATTGGTACCGGGGTAATTTGAACTATTCCTAGATATATGGGTAGTCCTGAATCCAAAAATGCCATCAGTTTTGGTCCATCCAGCAACTTTCATTGGAATAATCCTTAGATGGGCTCCCGTTTCCTTCCTCAGGAGAAGGCATCTCAAATAGATTTTTTGCCATGAGGTGGATTTGAGCTCGAATTGTCTTCATCTCAGGATTATAAGTTTTATCCCCTCGCCTCCTTTACTAATTTATATTTTTACCTTCTCTTACCTCTATATATGTTAATATATAGAGAGAAAGTATTGGTTTTATATAAAAATTCGATGTCGAGATTTTGATGGATATACACGTTTTGAAGTCCCCTGAATCCAAAAAGGTGGTTTTCGCAACATGGTCTGTGTGTGTGTGTGTGTCTGTCTGTGTGTGTTCAATTTTAAGCATGAAGGAATTGAGCTAGGAGGTTGAAATTTTATATTTAAGTTAGACACCCCCACCTAGGGCGTGAAAATGAGCTTTTAATCAAAATCTGCCAAAAAGTACTAGTAGTTTACTGATGTACTTTTTCAGTTTTTTTTTTATTTTCTCAAAATTCGCTCCAACGATTTTGATTAAAATTCAAAAAGTCAATTATTTTTTAGATGCTCTTTAAAATGAATATTCTCATTTTGCCATTGAAATCTTCTGTAGACCACTTTACTCTTGTATTTCATAGGAAAGATAGGAGAAATGGTTGCCATGGTAACAAAATATAAATATTTTCCCATACTTATAAATTTTACATCTATATATCGGCGGAAACTAAATATATGTCGACACGAAAAATCTGGTGTGACAAGCACAGAACAGAACTTTCGATTACGGAAGGTAAGAGAAAGTTGTGTGCTGTGCGACAGTCACGCCAGATTTTTTTTAAACAATGGAATAATCACAAGTAGAAAAAGCATGGGTGGGACTTGTCGGGTGCTAACTGAGCAGGTGTCAATTATCTATTGAATGCTGAATTCAGACAAATTTTTTTTAGAAGCCCCCGTCAGGAGGGGTGAGAAAAAAACTCGCACTAGGCGTAATCCCTGTAAAGTAATAACCTAGGCTAATATCACCAAAAATAATTTTGGTTTTTTTTATATTACGTATAAAGAATTTTAATAATTTCTCGTAAATTGCTTCTTCATTTTTATTTTTAATAGCTTATATTTCATTTCAAATTGCTTCAGTAGTTTATGAACATGAGTTGATATTAAAATAATGTTCAAAAACATAAAACACCATTTATCTCGGGGTAAAAAAAAATAAAAAAATAAAATTTCACCCGCCGGCAGAGAAATGAAGGGAGGGTGGAGGGTGTGAGGGATGAGGAAAAGGTTATAGGGTACAGGGGACAGACAGGCGTCGCACCACCCACGCTTTTCATTCAATCAAAATTAATTGGAAAATCATAACAATATGGACCAACCACATTTTTTTTTTTGTTATTTAATAATTAATCAAATTTACATATTTTATTCTAAATTTAAAAGTGTATACGGACTGCATGAATAGGAGAAATCTGATAGAATTTTTTGAAGTGTTTAAAATAATGAATAAATAAATAGTGCTTCAGAAGCAGTAATTACTAGCCTAAAGTACAAGTCACTAGTAATATTAGTGTAAAAAATCTGGTGAGACTGGACGCACAGCACACAAATTTCTCTTACCTTCGGTAATCGAAAGTTGTTTTCTGTGTTTGTCACACCAGATTTTTTTGTGTCGAGATATATTTAGTTCCCGCCGATATATTAAAATTCAAGATGTAAAATTAATATACATGGGGAAATATTTTATTACCATGGCAACCATTTCTCCTATGAAGTACAAGAGTAGAGTGTGATTTACAATTTTGAGAGCAAAATGAGAATATACATTTTAAAGAGCATCTAAAAAATAATTGATTTTTGAATTAATCAAAATCGTTGGAGCGAATTTTAAGAAAATCGACAAAAGCTGAAAAATCAGTAAAGTGCTAATAGTTTTTGAATTGATATAATTGGAGGTTTACTTCTTTTTAAATCCGTACGATGGAGTTCACGGTAATTAAAGCAAAGTATTTTACTTTATTATGCAGGAATTTTATTGCCAGACAACTGTTGTGTGCACATTCTCACAGTTTCGGTCCTAAAAGGACCATCATCAGGCCTGAAACATACAAATTGATTTCTTAACCTTTATGCAACACCGGGCCAACCTTTCATATGATTACATATTCATTTTCTTCACAATACAATGAATGAACATCACAATTATGATTTTCCAAAAAATTGTCATTAAAAACCAGTACATACCATGTATTCCTTGTCTCTTATTTAAATATATATTTCCCCAAAGGGGGGTGAAATGCCATGAATTATATATAGGAGTGGGAGAATACTTTAATTTGTTTTAGAATCCCGACTCTGTCCTGTGTAGTGCAGATTTGAACCTGACAGAAATTTTTTATAATTTATTTTAAACATATCGAGATTAATAAAAAAGATTAGTTACATGTATCAATATGAACAACTCAAATAAAATGAAATATTCTTGGTTTTTTTACTTTGCACAAAATAAATAAATCAGAGTCGGGATTCTAAAACAAATTAAAGTATTCTCCCACTCCATATATAAATTCATGGCATTTCACCCCTTTGGGGAAATATATATTTAAATAAGAGACAAGGAATACATGGTATGTACTGGTTTTTAATGACAATTTTTTGGAAAAATCATAATTGTGATGTTCATTCATTGTATTGTGAAGAAAATGAATATGTAATCATATGAAAGGTTGGCCCGGTGTTGCATAAAGGTTAAGAAATCAATTTGTATGTTTCAGGCCTGATGATGGTCCTTTTAGGACCGAAACTGTGAGAATGTGCCACACAACAGTTGTCTGGCAATAAAATTCCTGCATAATAAAGTAAAATACTTTTGTTTTAATTACCGTGAACTCCATCGTACGGATTTAAAAAGAAGTAAACCTCCAATTATACAATTAATAGTTTTTGACTGATTTTGTTTAAAAGCTTATTTTCGCGCCCTAACCCCCGTGCCTAGCTTAAATATAAAATTTCAACCTCCTAGCTCAATTTCTTCATGCTTTAAATTTGATACATACGCACACACCCAAAGAGACAGACACACACACTCAGACAGACAAACCATGTTTTCGAAAACGACTTTTTTGATTCAGGGGACCTCAAAATATGTATATCCATCAAAATCTCAACATCGAATTTTTGACATGAAATCCAATACTTTCTATATCCCTTTTCAGGATGGTTAAAAAACAAAAAAATAAAAAAAAAAAAAAAAAACAGAAAATATTTTTTAAAATTTTATTAATAAAAATTTTTATATGAAATATGTCTAAAAAAATTAATTTTAATGATAATTTGCACAATAGAAAAGAAAAATAATTATAAATCAAAAATAAAAAAAACAATTTTATTTTGAATTTTCTCAAAACTCGATGTTTGGTCTTTGACACACCATTGCAAAACAGGGTCCATATATACGTGCCTGTATATTTATATTAACATATACGTAAGAGAAAGTAAAAATTAGTAATTTTTTTGGTAACAAATTAGGGGGTATGTTATTTCGTTCCTTTGCTCCCCATCTAGTGAAGATGTTAGAGGTATTGAAATTGATAACCTTAAAAGGCAAGGGATATGGACTCCGATCACAGAGAGTCTGGGGGAAATTAAAGCCGCAGTGTCCTTCAAACTCCAACTCTAAATTGTCTTATCATTTTCACAAATTTTAATCCCTCTGTTGCAAAGCCAAGAGAAATGCGTAAATAAAAATGCGAACTTTTTTTTGGGTGGTAAGGGGGTGGGATTAAAATACAGCCCCGCGGCCCGGCTAGGATCCCGGCCTTGAATCTCAAATGTCAAAAATAAGATTAACAAATAACAAATCTATCAAACTTAAATCCTAGCAAATTATTTATAAAAACATATAGCAAATAAATTCAAACAACAATAAATTCAACAATTACCTTCGAACAAGTATGAAGTATTGGCAGCTGAAAGATTTTTTCAAATTTTTGCACTCGGCAAACTCAACTTTGAATATTTATTTTTTTTTTTTTTTTTTTTTTGTATTAAACATTTATTTTCTTAAAATTTGGTGAGATTCTATATAAGATCTGAGCATTTAACTGAGCTATACAAAATATTCAAATCCCTGTATATATTATATGAGCATCTTATCTGTCAGAATTTCAATAATTTTCTTGATAAAGAAAGAGGATGAAAGCAAAAAATATATCAAAAGCGGATCCTGATCATGACTATAAAGAAGTGTCAGAATCTTTCTAGCTTAAGACTTTTAAAAGGGTAACCGGCTGACCTTTTTTCAGTCCGCCCCACGTTGTGGCGGGTGCTGGTGGCTGCGGGGGCGGATTGGCGTCTCGGGACCCTCGAGATGACCTCTTGCATCGGGGCCTAAGATAGCCTTATGAAAAGCCTAAGGGGCGGGCCTATGGGCCTTAGGGCGCCAAGGGCCAAGGGCCCCTTCGTGAAGATCTGTACCCTCTCGTCTCACGTGAAAGATTTTGCCAGAAGGGCGGCAAGAGCACGACTGGCCCCCAGCCGAGCGACTGAACCCGATCCCCCCGATGAACAACCCAGGACTACGTACGGCGCCGCCGCGCACTGAGCCTGACGCCTCCTACCATACCGACACCCTAAATACACCCCCTCACTACTGATGTGGCTAGCAACATGTCACCACTCACTAGTAAAACATTTACTTTATCATACCTCACAGGTGATCTTACAAGAAATTGAAACGAAACAAAAAACAAGAAGGCCTACGACTGTTGGAAATATCAAATGAGATGAAAGAAAAATGTCAGAGGATGAACTTTAAGAAGAAATAGCAATGTACTAATCGCTATATTCAGGACAATGTAAACAACATTTTGGTTAATCATATAAATCAACAATATAATATAAGCAACCCCATGCCTTATCTCGGGATAGGTGATCCTCAAGAAAAAGAGGGTTGAACGTCTGGCGGAAACCATAGGAACTCATTTTCTTGATAATATATATTTTTTATATATGTAATGAGGACGATGAGGAGAAAATTCCCAGCTACAAGCAACTATCGGTACTGAATATATATAAAATATTGAAAAAGCAAAATGACCTCAGCATCAGGAATTGACAAAAAAATCAATTTAAATAGAAGCACTTAATAAAAATCCGTTTTGAAAAAAAAATTTTCCCTCCCCCCCCCCCCCCCCTTGGGGCCCTTTCCATTCCCCATTGCTAATCTATTAGAATTCACGATCCATCAACTCAAAATTTTGTTTAGTTAAAATCTAGATTATTTCTTTGCTGTTTACATTAAAATAATCTACAATTATACTGTATATTGACTTAAAATAAAATAGTGTATTTTCTTAGGAAGATTTATTGCATTTATTTTTAACCAAGGTATTATAGGTCAAGTTTTAAGAAAAAAAAAGAAGATATTTTTATTATTATTCGCTTTATTGCAGAATTGGCTACTGCGCTAGCAGGCCTGAAGATGGTAGATGATTCCCACCGAAACTGCTTGCTAGCGCAGTAGCCAAATCTGCAATAAAGCAAATAATAATAAAAATATCTTTTTTTTTGTTAAAACTTGACCCATAATACCTTAAAATAAATGTTAAATAATAAATGTTAAAAAATAGATGTTAAAAATATATGCAATAAATTCTTCCATTCTAAGAAATTAATCTTAATTGGACCAATCCATTGGAAAAATAAAATAGTGTATTTAAAAAATAGAAAAGAAGCAAAATAATGAAGAAAGTTGATTTATGAATTTATAATATGTTAAAAATCAATATATTCAAAAAAAT
>JAKCPI010025530.1:0-40634 GCA_023213315.1 Euborellia annulipes | reverse complement strand
GATTTGAAACGAAAAATGTATTAAAAAATATTGGAAGGAGAAATTTTTATTCTCTTTTTTTTTTTTTTTTGTTCATTATTTTATTTAAGGTCTTTTTCGGTATCTGAGACCATTTAGAGCCTCCTTCATTTAAACGATATTCTCCTTATTTAATCCAATTCCGCGATCCGCAATTGAAAGCTGTATATTGTCAAAATAAAATTTTAATTTTTTTTCTAATATTAAATCAATAAAAATTTTTCGTTACGATGGCGAACCCCAGATCCCTTCTAAGAACAATATTTTTAAAGGCTAATTCACTTTTTACTTTCTCTTACTTAAATAACATTATAGAGAGAGAAGGTAGTACGAGGCTGAAATTTTATATATATTATAATTTGGGTGCTTTCAAATACAACTAAGCTAACACTTTCAAATAAAATCGGCCAAAGATTTTTTTTTTGAAATTTTACGATTTTTTCAAAATCACCGTAACCTTTTTGATTAAAATTAATAAACAAATTATTTTTTAGATGCTATTTAAAAAAGTATTTTCAATTTGGGTCCCAAAAGTGTTTCAAGCAGACTACTTTTAAACTCTTTAAAATGTATTCCTTTTAATCGGAATCTAAACTCGTCAGGAAAATCTGGTGTGACAGTACATCCCATCACTTTTGATTACCGAATCATATTAAGAGAAAGTTGCCTGTTCTGCGGTCAGTCACATGAGATTTTTTTATATTTAAAATAGATTTATTTTAAAATTACCTTGAACATTCTCCTAGTAGGGAAGAAGCAACACAAAGAAGAGGATGGGCAGACCAGCTTGCTCTTGAGTTGACAGAATCACGTTCAAGTTGGAAAAAGATGTAATTTTCTCTCTAAAAAGAAAAAAAAAGTTAAATTAAATTAAAGTGGCAATTAGCGAAATTTTGTTAGCATCTTTAATTAAAACAATTAGGTATGCGAAAAAAATGTTTTTTTTTTTTAAGACTCAGGGAGATCTAAAACGTCAAGAAGCATAAAAAACTAGAGGTCTAATTTTTTGACGATTACAATACTTTCTCTATTTCGTAAACGAGAATGTAATAAAGTGAAATTTTGCTAGCAAAATTGTGATGTGCTTGTCACACCAGATTTTTCGTGTAAACATACATTTAGTTTCCGCCGATATATTAGAATTCAAGATGTAAAATTTATAAGTATGGAAAATGTTTATATTTTGTTGCTATAGCAACTATTTCTCCTATTTTTCCTATGGAGTACAAGAGTAAAGTGGTCTTCAGAAGATTTCAATGACAAAATGATAATATACATTTGGGAAAGGGTATCTAAAAAAATAATTGATTTTTGAATTTTAATCAAAATCGTTGGAGCGAATTTTGAGAAAGTAGAAAAAAACTGAAAAAGTACATCAGTAAAGTACTAGTACCCTTTGGCCGATTTTGATTAAAAGCTTATTTTCACGATCCAGAAGGGTACAAAAACTTAAATATAAAATTTCAACCTCCTAGCTCAATTCCTTCATGCTTAAAATCGAACACCCACCCACCCACAAGCAGACAGACCATGTCGCGAGAACCTCTTTTTTTGGATTGAGGGGACCTCAAAACGTGTATATCCATCAAAATATCGACATCGAATTTTTGACATGAATCCAATACTTTCTCTCTCTATATATATAGAGGTAAGAGAAAGTAATAGGAATTACTCTAAATATAAGACTGATATATTATGTAATGTTTAAAAACATATAATCAATATTCATTAACTCAAATAGTTTTGATTGATATCGTCGCAAGTTGAACCACGAATCAGCATACCTCAGAACCACACTCGATTATTTGTGTTTGATCGATTGCTAAATTTCGTTCTCGAGTGCGATGCGGTGTCAGCTAGTGGTAATAAAAGGAAATTAGATAAGAATTGATGGAGAAGGATGCACTCAGGAATTATAAATTATGTTTCCAGCCGTTTCGGCATGTTTGATTGTTAAATTGACATGGCATAAAGGGGGACGCGGTCTTAGCTCGTGTAGTTCGTGACCGCCATCCATGTTACTCACAAGATGTGATATTAATAAATTCCGATATCTTAAAAAAAAAGTATTTCTTCAATTCATTGAATGGATGTGAAAATATGAATGGAAATATACACTTTAATTGGCTCCAGGATGGATCTAAGAGCGAATGATGAATGAAAATGAATTACCCTCCCCCCCCTTCTAAGCTAGAATTTTTTTTAAGGAGGTGAGGATATGTGACAGGCATCGTTCTACTTTCCCCTTCGGCGCCCATTGATCTAAAGGGCGGGGGTGATGTAGAGATGGAGAAGAGATGGTGGCTGGATGGATGCTGGAGGGTTTCAGTACACGCGGAGCTGCGTGCGCGGACACATCGGACTGAGGGACAGGACCTAAAGGGCTGCTGACAGCCAGATTGAAATATGTGCTCCAGCCATCTCATTCATCATCACCACCTGATAAGGTGATCCGGCTAAAATAGGTAGGAGACAATCCCATTAAAGCATTTTCACCCACACTAGCTCTTCGAAAATGGAAACAGAATTAAAAAAAAAAAAAAAAAAAAATTGTTATAAAAATAAAAGAAGCAATAATAATTTTTTATGAGCCAAAAAAAAAGAGAGGAGTTAATTCACAAATCTTTAAAGTGGGAGATTTTTTTTTCATTAAAATGTTTAATTGATCGAATTCAAAAATAAATAAACAATTGTGCAATTTTAATTAAGTCTTATTTAATTCATAAATTTGACTACTTTACTAAATTAATTAATTCATCGTGAGATTATTGATGGTGGACCAAACATTACTTGGTTGAGGTCGAGGATCCGATGGTCTGGCGCACACCGATAGGCTGGAGATCCTTGGTTCGATTCACACGGTCAAGAAAACTTTGGTCCCTCCCTATTTATTTCATATGATTAGTAGCCAATTCAATTGAAATACATTTTTCTTCCTTGGGACGGGAAGTAAACCGGAAGCACAGGCACGAAAAGATTCTCTCCGACTCACGGGTTGTAAAATTTTTCAAAAATTCTAATGTTTTAGTGAAAATTCAATCATGGCCATTTATCAATTTTTTATGACCAAATAGACTTTTTTTTTATTTTGCCTTTTTCGGCTATTAGGCCATCAAGGGTTTGAATATAATACATATAATTATTTATTAATATACCGATAGCAACCGAGGGCGTTAACGCGCGGTTCCTTGGATCACCGATCCGAGGTGTCACCGAGCTTGGCATCGCTTAATCCCAACGATTGTGGTGACTGGTGCTCATCTCCGTTACCAGGCCAAATAGACTTTAATTGTTTATTTTATATTTTTCAAGGGTTTTTACTTTCTCTTACCTCTATATATATGTTAGTATCTAGAGAGAGAGAAAGTATTGGATTCATGTCAAAAATTCGATGTCGAGATTTTGATTGATCTTCACGTTTTGAGGTCCCCTAATTCCAAAAAGTGGTTTTCGCGACATGGTCTGTCGCCTCGAATACCATCTGGCGGAAGAGTCCCTCCCCGTGAATTACATTACCGGTACCATATAATAAATTATATAAGTTAATTGTAATTATTAAAAATTAAAAAAAATCTGTAATGTAAAGAAAAGAGGACCAATAAATGGGTGACATCAGGTTCCTTGCGGGAATTGGTTTGAGGTTCACCGAATAATAAATGTGTGTGTGTGTCTGTGTTCAATTTTAAGCATGAAGGAATTGAGCTAGGAGGTTGAAATTTTATTATTATTAAACACCCCCGGGAGCGTGAAAATAAGCTTTTAATCAAAATCGGCCAAAAAGTACTAGTACTTTACTGATGTAGTTTTTTAGTTTTTTTCGATTTTCTCAAAATTAGCTCTAACGATTTTGATTAAAATTCAAAAATCAATTATTTTTTAGATGCTCTTTCAAATGTATATTCTCATTTTGTCATTGAAATCTTCTGAAGACCACTTTACTCTTGTACTCCATAGAAAAGATAGGAGAAATGGTTGCCATGGTAACAAAATATAAATATTTCCCATACTTATAAATTTTACATCTGACAATTGTGAATTCAAATGTTCCGTACTGTCGGGAACTAAATATATGTCGACACAAAAAATCTGGTGGGACAAGCACAGAACACAACTTTCGATTACCGAAGGTAAGAGAAAGTTGTGTGCTGTGCGCCAGTCACACCAGATTTTTTTTTACTTTTCGGCATAGGAAGTCATAATAAGACATAAACGATAAATTATCTATACTCTATTCATTGCATCTAATCACTTTTTTTTTTTTTTTTGGAATGGGTGCATAAGGTCCGAAGACCTATAATGACCAATAGTCACATGCAGCCAGGAAGAAAATAAAAACAAAAAGAGAAGCATAAAGGGGAAACTCAACTGCGGGAACTGAGAAATGTCTGTTGAGGTTAGACTTGAAAGTCTGAAGATTGTAGGTTTTGGGGAAGATAGACGCAGGGAGCTTGTTCCAATCACGGGAGGTCATGGGGACAAAGGAAGAATGAAATTGATTTGTTCTGTTAGTCGTGATCTGAACAGCACAGGGATGCTGTGACGATGCCTCTCTTGTGTTCCGTGAATATGTTGCATTGGGTGGGATAATTGATTTTAATTCGGCAGAGCATTGACCATGGTAATACCTGTAGAAGAGAGATAATGCAGACACGCTTCTTCTATGATCTAGTGACTGTAGGGATGCAGTAAAGGTAGAATCACCTATCAGTCTAATTACACGCCTCTGTATGGCTTCCAAGGAGGAGAGAGCGTTTTTAAGATAATTATAGAAAAATTATTTTTTAATTATGATTGAATGAATTTAAATTCCTGACGAATAGTAAATTAAAGCCGAAACATCTATTTAAATTTTACTTTATTAAATTTTAATTATTTTACAACAAGAAAATTGCAGTTGGTATTTTATTCAGATCAGTGATAACATTTCGGTTCCAGGGTTTGAACCATCCTTAGAGTTGGGTTTGTGAAATTAATGCATTTAGGCATAGGCGCCGGAACTGGGGGGGGAGGCAAGGGTACATTGCCCCCCCTGGCATCCTATAGGGGGGGCAGAGGGGGGGCAAAATTTCTTTTTTTATTTCATTTATTTTTAAAAATGATATATTTTTACTTTTGAAAAATAAAATCTTCTAAATTAAAAAAAAATTAAAAGAGTAAGAAATTCATTTTTTTCCAAATTTTTTCCAAAAATTTTTGAAAATCACTACCAAATTTTTTAAAATTTTAATTTTATTAAAATTGTGATTTTATTTAAAATTTTTAAAGTTTTATAGTAGATTTGTTTTTGTTTTATACTATTTGAACCTATTAAATTATTTAACAAGACATGTGAGTGTTTTTTTATTGATGAGGCCAAACATCCCATGGCCCCCGGGAATCGAACCCAGGATCTCCGCCTTTCCGGGGCATAGGCGATATAAATATATCTATGACTCAGTTAAAGTCCGAATCGAGGTATTTTGAATACTATTATCTTATTCAAATAATAGATCTCGAAAAATATTTAGTTATTAAATTATTTTAATTTTCTAAAAAAAATTTTTTGCCCCCCCCTGATTGAAATTCGTTCCGGCGCCCCTGCATATAGGCTACATTTTCCCGAATTGAAAGTGGATTATTTGTGAACATAGACACTTTAAATAACAAGGTTTCTATGATGTAGAAGGAGATGTCTTTCCCGCTTGTAGTGAATTCTATTCAGTCCGGATACCATGAATCGTTAATAATAGACTATATACAAGTTATCATTTAAAGTCTATATGGCCTCAGATGCCGAAATGGTCTAAACCCTAAAAACCAACTAAATAAAATTTAATGTCTTCAAGCTACTTTTTTTTTTTTTTTTTCTGCATTTTACGTCTACACAAACTTATTGTATATATTTTTGTATCTAAATATATCTAAAATTTAAAGAGATGATCGTAAAAATATAAATTATGCATTAATCAACGATTTTAACCTGAGCGCTTATTGAATATTTTCTTTGAATTCATTTTATAATACTAGGCGCTCCACCCAATATCGGCGGACTTCGCGCCTAGATCCCTTTTACTTTCTCTTATTCATATATGTAAATACATAGAGAGAAAGTAACAAAAAGGTGTCAAAAATACAATGTCGAGATTTTTATGAAAATGTTTTGAAGGATCCTGACTCAAAAAAAGTAGATCCCGTATGTGTGTTGCTAGTCAAAATATCACAAGAAGGAAAGAGCTAGGAGAAAAAATTGATATTAAAGTTAGGCCCAACGACACGGAACGCAAAGCTTATTAATAAAATCGGCCAATGTGTACTAATACTTTATTGATTTAATTTTTCTATTTTCTCAAATTTCTTTCTAAAGATTTTGATGGAAATTCATAAATGAATTATTTTTTAAATATTATTCTTAATATAGCCCTATTTCCTCTAAAAATGTTTGTAGCACACTTTACTCTTAATAGGGAAGATTATAATAGTTGCCATCCTAACCAAAATATTGTATAAAAAAAAAAATATTTATTTTCCTTTCATTTATCATAAAATTTTATTTGATGTGTTGTTAATTTTTTTTATTATTTATTTATGTCTTTTTAGCCAGGGACTATAGAACAGGGTTGTTAATTGCTTGTGCTTATAATTAATTTAGAGACTCACCTTTGATGAATAGATAGATAGATAGATAGCCACCCCCTAAGCCAGTATTTGTCTCCTTGCTTCTCTTTTATTCACAACAAGCATCAGGTTGTTCGATGGGCCGGCTTGTTCTGCTTTTTATTAGCGCATCAATGCCTTGGATAAGTTGGAGTTTCTAGGTTCGATCCTCGAGGAGCCTGCGGACATAAATAAAAATAAACTCTCATTAAAAAATAAATACAAAACATTCTAAGAAGTGTCATAAACACTTCGGAGCACATAGACTATATAAGATTAGGGAATAAGAGCGAAGTTGTTACGCATGTTTATGCCGCAAAGATGGTGTGTCTCTTAAAAAGTAAGCAAAAAAAAAAAAAAAAAAAACACCTAATACGAAAATTTGCCAAGAGATGTCAGAATGGTAGCTAATAATACATTTGGTTGATTTTCATTGTTCTCTTAAGAATGAATACTTTATAAATGTTATTAAGTATCATTTATAAAAGTATAAAAATATATAAATATAAGCCAGATATAGGCTAATAGGGGATCGGCTGTTAGACTAGCCTGCCATCTTTTGCAAGAGTGCTGGACTATTTGACAGTTAATTTTCTTAAAAATCATCTAAACCTTCTTCTTTAAATTTTTCTTAATTAATATATCTTTCTTTAAAAAGTCTTGAATCACCTCCTTTTTCATTTCTTTCTTCTTAAAACTTGATTTTCGTAGTATTTCAATACTAGCCGCGCCGTCCGACTAAGGCACTCTTCTAGCCATTGGAGGATTTTGATCTCGAAATTAAAATAAACTTTGGCGAAATTTAAGATTATTTAACATTTTGTTGAATGTGATTAAAAAAAAAAAAAAAACTTGAAAGTTCTTTTTTATTTATTTTTCTTTAAAAAAAGTGAAGTGGTCTAAAATTCGTTTCCTTTTATTTGCATTCCCCTCAATTTATCTTCTCTTATTTAAAATTGATTTTATTTTTGAGAAGAAAATCTAACTACAAACTAGGTTTTGGCTGACATTTTTTTTTGTTGGAGAGGGTTAATTAGCAAAGATTCTCTATATGTCGGATGCAAGACATTAACGTAAAGGGCAGCTGATCTCTCCCCCACAGCCCCCGTCCTTTGTTGAAAACTCTTTATCATGATAGAAAATAAAACCTTAAAAAGAGTTTTCTTTTTTTTTTATGAAATCTTCAAGAAGTTCTTTATTTTGGCAATTACAAAAAAATTTTTTTCCAGTCATCGAGTTGAACATGATTTGCTGCCAAGATTTTTAAAAGAATGAAATAAAAAAAAAAAAAAAATTGTCATCTCTAATTTCAAGACGTTCAAATAAAATAGAACTATATTAGAATATCCGAGGACAGATCCTTTGACGAACAAATCTCTCTTCTCATCCTTATTGCAACTCAGGAAATTCGTTTTTCCACTCTTTTAGAAAAATATGATATTTGATATAATTATGAATTAAAATAAATAAATAAAAAAAAAGAGAAAAGATAATTTTAGGATTAGTTCTTTTGTGTGTATAGTCTTGAATGTTTGTGTGTGTGTCTGACTTAAATGAAGTCAAAAGAAAAGAGGGAGAAAGAAGGATTCTAATGAAAGATAAGGGACTGCAAAAGAACTCATAGAGATTATTAAATCCAACTTCTCATATTAAAAAAAAAAAAAAAACTAAATCTTTTTTTATTTGTTTTCCTTGAATGGTAATATTATTTTATTCATTAATATTCATAAAGAATTAATCATCTCTGACTAATTATAGCATTCTCTCCTACTTATTTTAATGCGTTTTCAAAGTGAAAAGAAATTTATTTTGCATTGATCCTTTACAAAGCGAATAAATACGATCGAGCAATGAAGGCAACCCAAATGACTAGTTTTACAGATTCATAGATAAGAAGCTTAAACTTTTTCAAATAGGGTTAGTAGCCACTTTTCAATCAAGTAGAATTCAGAGGGAGAAAACAAAAAACAAAGGCTTTGACTAGAATTAAAATTCGATCAAAATGAGCGAAACAAATGGTAAGACTGGAATAAAACGATTTGAAGAATGTTAGTGTAGGCTCGGGAAACTCGGGTACACTCAAGACATTAACTTCTCGTACCTAAGGTCCCTGGTTCGCTTCCCGTCCCATGCGAGAAAAATTTACTTCATTTGAATTGGCTATTAATCATTTTAAATAAATAGGAATGGGTCTAAATGACCTTAGAGGCCGAAAAAGATCTTAAAACAAATAAAAAAAAAAAATGTTTCAAGGTAGAACTGTGTGTGACTGGTCACACAGCACACAACTTTCTCTTACCCTTCGGCAAGAGAAAGTTGTGTTCTGTGCTTGTCACTCGGCTCAGATTTTTTGTATCGCGAATTTCAAGATGTAAATTTTATATGTGAAAATATTTATATTTTGTTACCATGGCAACCATTTCTCCTATCTTTCCTATGAAGTACAAGCGTAAAGTGGTCTTCAGAAGATTTCAATGCCAAAATGAGAATATACATTTTAAAGAGCATCTAAAAAATAATTGATTTTTGAATTTTAATCAAAATCGTTTGAGAAAATCGAAAAAAACTGAAAAAATGCATCAGTAAACTCTTTGGTCAAAAGCTTTGTGTCACGTCCCATGGGAGTGCCTAACTTAAATATAAAATTTCAACCTCCTAGTTCTTTTCGTTCTTGAGATATTTTGTTCACAGACAGACACACACACAGACTATGTCGCGAAAACACTTTTTTGGATTCAGGGGGTCTCAAAACGTGTATATCCGTAAAAATCTTGACATCGAATTTTTGACATAATCCAATACTTTCTCTTTCCATATATTAACATATATAGAGATAAGAGAAAGTAAAAAAGAGAGTGTAGCTAAAAATATTTCACTTGTTTATTACCCTCCTAGCTGACGTTTCGACCCCGATTAGGACCATCTTCAGAGCTATTGACACATTGTAAAAGAAAGTTAAATTATAGGTCTATATTAGAAAGTATATTTACCTGGCAGGTATAAGTATTAAAAAAAGTATTTCAACTCTTTTTATTGTGTTAGAAGATGGTCCAAATAGGACCGAAACATCATAAACGAATGAAATATTTTTAGTTACACTCTATTTTTTCTACCTATATGTTAAATTATTTAATTATCATAAATTTAGACATTTTATAATTACTCGTATAGTGCGTTAAAGAGAAATTTTTAATAAATGATTAATCAAAGCAACTGTCAAAAAGGAAAATTCATGATCTACTTATTGATATTACAATATTTATTTTAAATAACAAATAAAAATAAATAGCCTATATAATATAGCCTAAATAAAAATCAATAGTAATTAGGCCAATTCAGAAATTTCCCAGGTCTCGAATTGATCTCACCTCCAAATTCCACGAAATAAAATAAATTGGATTCAGTCATCGATATCTAAGGCAATTTGGGCTTTAAACTATTATCAAAATTTTTTTATTTACGATAAAACTGATTCTGTCACATTTATTTATACCAAATGGTATGCTTTAAATGAATCATGGCCGAAATGTCAAGTGTAAATGGATATAAAAAAAAGATATAAATGGATATAGGTACACTATAGTGTACCTATATAATATTAGTAATTATAATTACACTGTGAGGCAAAATGAAACTTTTTTCAGCCTTGAGATAATTCCTTCAGATTCTTAAGTAAAATGACTTCCTGAATCCAAATATAACTTCCGTTTTCCCCCACCACGTACCGTTTTCGGGGGGAGGGGGGAACCCCCCTACTTATTTCCACCCCTTTTCTTTAATTATAGGGCCACGAAAAAAATTTGGAGGGATGAAAAGGAATATTTTAGCCTTAACATTTCTTCAGAAGGTCTAGAGAAGTGAAAAGTTAAAATACATTAATACTTGGATCCAAGGGGGGGATGTGGGGGAGGATTTTGTCGCTTAAAATGCAAAAAAATCATTAAAAATGATCGATTTTTTCACAATTTTTTCACTGATTTTCTACATTAGGAATCTGAAGGAATTATCTCGGGGCTTTCTTTCCTGCCGCACAGTGTTATTACAATACGATGTATCAAAGTTGAAGATCTTGGGTTCATAACCCGAAAAAACACGGGCTAATCTCATCAAACAAAAATATCCACCCTTATTTTAATTAAACTAAGTTTCAACCCCCAGGTCCTTGCCAATCCAAGCATCTATCGAATACTAATGAAAAAGTCTCGGAATATCATCTAATAAATAAATCTAGTCAAGTAGATAATAGTTTTGATATTGTGGATAAGATTAAAACTTTAAACTCTAATCCGTTAATTTTATATAGTCCATAAATTAAATGAGTTCTTAAATGGACTTGATTTAATTTCTCTGAAATAAAACATCAAGCCTGTTTGCTTTCTTTCGTTTCCAGACTCGAATACTTTATTTTATTCTGATTTATTGTTTTTTCTTTCTTTTTTACGAGTTCATTGTCTTTTTGACATCAAAACTAAATTCGTATCTGTTTTCAAATAGAGTTTATTATTAAATAAAAATCTCTGTATTATAAACAAATATCATTAAAAAAAAAAAGTAAAAGATTCTTTTGTCTCTATTTAAATAACAACAAAACTTAAGAAAAAACTTTATTTTTAAAGAAAAGAATGGAATTTAAATAGTAATAATAAAAATGGCCTTCCTTCGGTGATATGTTTAAAATTTATGGGTTATTCTTTGTTTGAATTCAAGAAAAACATTAAAAAGGATTTCCTATGTAATAAAGAATAAAATACATCCAAAGATCAACTACCTTGTGAAAATATCGTAAAATTCAGAATGTCTAGGCAAAGTGTACAATTTATTTACACATATAAATAGTGTAAAGCGAAGTGATATACTGTATTTGTTAGATATCCTTTTAAGGAAAGTAATGTAACTAGATTTTACTATATCCTGAAAAAGACAAAAATCAATCCCAGGACTATAGCAAAAAAAAAATTCTGGCAGAGGGATTCGGATAATCCGTGCGATTATTAATGATTTAATCAGCGGTTCCCAACCCGTGGGCCGTGGCCCAGTTGTGGGCCACGGGCTGATTGGACCTGGGCCGCGGACTTCTAAGAAAAGATAAAAATTATATATATTTATATAAAATTATACAGAGTGTCCGAGAACTCAAGGATAATCCGTGAACAGGTGATAGGTCAGTTATTGAGTGTTCAAATGACATTTTAAAGAGCATCTAAAAAATAATTGATTTTTGAATTTTAATCAAAATCGTTGGAGTGGATTTTGAGAAAAGGAAAAAAAAATGAAAAAATACATCAGTAAAGTACTAGTACTTTGTGACTGATTTTGATAAAAAGCTTATTTTCACACCTTATGTGGGTGTCCAACTTAAATATAAAATTTCAACTTCCTAGCTCAATTCCTTCAGGCTTTAAATTGAACCCAGACTGACAGAACCACACACAGACAGACCATGTCGCGAAAACCACTTTCGTGATTCAGGCCACCTCAAAACGTGTATATCCATCAAAATCCCGACATCGAATTTTTGAAATGAATCCAATACATTCTCTCTATATATATTATCATATAGATAGAGGTAAGAGAAAGTAAAAGTAGAGTTTTAAATTGACTAGGAATTTTCAATCTGATTTATTCGATTGTCACAAATTAGGAGTCAAGTTCTCGTTATTTAAGCATCTCTAATAGATTCAAATTTAGGAATGATTTCCATTTAATTTTTTTTTTTTTTTTTTAATTGTAATTATGTGGCTAAATTCCACTCGATAGTAACTTTCTGTAACCACTTATCAACCTTGTTAGCAAAGTTGTTATTGAACAAACACATTCCAGAATATCAAGTGGAAGGGTCAGGTGAGTTGACAGGCGAAGTCAACTCCAAAGTACTTATTATATTATAACATATATATATTTTTAAATTCCCTAGTAAGTATAAACTAATATTTGAGTAGAATATAAAATTCAATTTTATATAAAAAAAATAAACGATTGAAAAATACTTTTCGATAAGTTCTGTATTCATGAAATATTTATTAAATTCAAATATTAATAATTTGTTATTGACTTTTTGAACAAACAGGATAATAAGATAACCAGAGATAAATTCTATTCTCTACGATTCGATTCGTTGACCTTTCGAGAGACGAACGTTTTTGAAAATAAAAACAATGATAATTTATATATTAACAGAGGCGTTCTCGGAAATACGCAAATCTTATTCTCACTCTAAAGTTGAGAAGGTACAAGAAACTATCACAAAATCGCTTCCCGGGATTCCCCGCTTTTTCTCTACTAGAGAGGCGAAAAGTGACATCACTTCCTGCCCACCCTCTCCCTCTTCACCAGAGCATACAATTTAATCATTTTTTGAAGATAAATGAAAATTTACATAATTTTCTGTATGCTAGTGCAAGAAAGAAATAAATATTTCAGGTCTGAAATAGCTGATAAGAGTATTGAAATTTTTTTCCCATTTTCGATTATTAAATCTAAAAATTATACAAAATTTTTGATGATAAAAATTATCACAGGGCGAATGACTTTCTAAATTCTAATCATGTCAATTTTTGCACTCATAAATTTTGTATAATTTTTTTAGGCCTGATTGTCAGCATTTGATGGAAAATGGGAAAAATCTTTTGCAAATTCTACAGTCGTCAGCCATTAAAATCCTGATCTTAATCAATTTTTTGTAATGTTTCATTTCTTGCACTAAAATCATGCAAAAAATTAAGAATGAATGGAATATAATTTTTTTAATTATTTAAAGTCTTTTTTTGGCTTCTGGGTCTATTTGGGTCCTAGTCTTTATTTCTCTATCGGAATCCAATATAATTTAGAAAAATTTTCATCCTTTGAAACGATTTAGTAAAAAATAAATTTTAAGAGTTTCTTCTGATGACTATTATATGATGAAAATTAGAAGCAATGGAGACTTGAAGATTTTTTTAAAGTTTTTTCGGCATCTTATCCTTGTAGACTTTAACGATATTTATTATCTAAATCAGTGGTTTCCAAACTTTATGTTACCCCGCCTCCCTTAAAAATAATTAATCTTATCACGCCTCCCCCACCCCCCATTTTATAAAATAATACAAAAACAAAAATTTTTAATGCTAAAAAATATAAATTTATATAAAAATATATTTTTTTTATTTATTCTTATTTATATTAAAACTAGCAATCATTTGGAAAATTGGTCCTGGTGGCCAATATTCGCGCCTCCCCTTAGACTAGTCTGCGCCTCCCTAGGAAGGCGCGCCTCCCAGTTTGGAAAACGCTGGCATAAGGGGTATTATTATATTTTTATATTATTATAAGGGTATTTTATGGCTGGTGGGATTTGTATCAGGAATGAAAGTTAGAAGAAAACGCAACAAGAATTTTTCTTTAAAAATATATTTTAACAGCTTACGTTTCGGCCTTGGTCAAAGCCATCCTCGGATGACCACTAACAGCTCCGAGGATGGCTTTGACCAAGGCCGAAACGTCAGCTGTTAAAATATATTTTTAAAGAAAAAAATTCTGGTTGCGTTTTCTTCTAACTTTCATTCCTGAAAAAAATATTTTTCTCAAATCTTATTTCACGCCCTAGGGGGCGTGCCTAACTTAAATATAAAATTTCAACCTCATTCATGCTTTAAATTGAACCCAAACAGACATACAGACAGACAATGTCGGGAAAACCACTTTTTTTGGATTCAGGGGACCTCAAAACGTGTATATTCATCAAAATCTCGACATTGAATTTTTGACATGAATCCAATACTTTCTCTCTATATATATGTATATTGACTTATACATATAGGTAATAGGAAGTAAAAATTCAAATCCGGATTGAGATTAGTTCTATATACAAAAAGATGCGGTAACTCACCCCAGTAAAATTCTAAGTGGTCTAATCATATCTAACTTTTCTACATAATGAAAAAAATCCATACAAAATTCTGCAAGGGATTCGATGGGTTCCTAAGTTACCCAGTGTTATTATTATCTGTTCATGAGAGTTTCGAAATCTTCAAAAAATTAATTCCGCCCCAGTAATAAGAAATTTTAGAATGACATTAAATTGTTTCTATCCTATTAATGCCTTCATACTTCCCCCCCCTCCTTAAGGAAATGCCAGCCTTCACCGCGAAATTACTCACAAAATAATTTGAATACATTTATAAATAATTATTTTAATTTTAATTTTATTTTGAAACTATTTTAAAGAAATTTTAATTTTCAAAAACCCTTAATCCACTCCTGAGTAAAAGTTTATATTAAAGAAATTTGATTAACAAAAATATAGGCCAATAGAAAGAAAATAATGACAAGAAAAGATTTAAAAATTTCCCTCAGGCTTGGTGTAGTTGGTAGTGTGCCTACCTTCAATACCGAACGTCACGGGTTCGGACCCCAGGCAGTCCGATGATAATACAAAATATTTAATTTCATATTCAAAAGAATCGTTTTTCGCTGTCTAATTATTTGTTTCTATAATTCTTTTTTTCAACGATAAAATGCATAATAATTACCTTTAATAAGACTCTCAAGAGGGTGTGTTGGCTGACGGAGTGGTCAGGGTGGGTTGCACTATATTAATTATTCACTTTAAATCACTTAAACACAAGTTATAAACAGAGCAAGCAGCTAGCTGGGCGCCTGCCGCCCGGCAACGCGCTTGACTCGACTGAACAAGAAACTCGACTCTCTCTCTCTCTCGGTATAGGAATAAATAGATGGACATAGCATTTCCCTTTTTATTAAAAGTAAAAAAAATACATTTTGCTCTAATCTAACTATATTTAGAGCCGCAAAAGAATGTCAACATGTGATTTGGAATATTCCAAGGCCTTTCTTAAATAACACTAGTCGACAAAAATGAACTTTTTTTCTTTCACAAGAATGAAGATATGAAATTCTAGAAGTATTTTTCATGCTGAATTCAAATATCAATTCAGTTTTTCCCCATCAGGCACAGTTTTAGAGATATAGAGCAAAATAGATTTTAGTCGAAAATGGGCTCTAAAACGGCTTTTATTTAAAATGTTCAAATTATTTTTAACGCCGCACCCCGTCAAATTATGCAGATAGTTAGAATACATATAAATTTTAAGTTTCATCCAAATCGGAGGTCATTTAGACGTGCCGCAAACGGCTTAAAGTTTTAAAAAATCGAAATTTTCAAGATTTTTTTTGCTTTGGTCGCCCCTAATACAATTTTAGAGATCCCTGAATGAAAAAAACATATATGTACGATATTCTATAGTTCTTTGGCTTTCTAAAAAGCATTCATTCGTAAAAATCTGTTAATTATTAACGAAATTATTAATAAAAACGTGAGCAAAGAAAAAACACAAGTACATTCACTGGACAAAAAAAAATGGACCTCTTGTTCTTTTAGAAGTATAAAGAAAGATATGAGATTCAAAAAATATTTTTTTTAATAAAATATAATAAAGTTAGGGCCCGTGATCCGATGCTCAGAGAGGATACATTAGCTTCTCGTGGATAGGGTTCGCTTTTTAATTCAATTGAAGTCCATTTTTTTTTGTCCAGTGAATGTACTTGTGTTTTTTCTTTGCTCACGTTTTTATTAATAATTTCGTTAATAATTAACAGATTTTTACGAATGAATGCTTTTTAGAAAGCCAAAGAACTATAGAATATCGTACATATATGTTTTTTTCATTCAGGGATCTCTAAAATTGTATTAGGGGTGACCAAAGCAAAAAAAATCTTGAAAATTTCGATTTTTTAAAACTTTAAGCCGTTTGCGGCACGTCTAAATGACCTCCGATTTGGATGAAACTTAAAATTTATATGTATTCTAACTATCTGCATAATTTGACGGGGTGCGGCGTTAAAAATAATTTGAACATTTTAAATAAAAGCCGTTTTAGAGCCCATTTTCGACTAAAATCTATTTTGCTCTATATCTCTAAAACTGTGCCTGATGGAAAAATTCTAACTACATATCTGAATTCAGAATGAAAAAATGCACTAGGGTCACTAATCAGATTTCTTGTGAAAAAAACCTTGTCGACTAGTGTAATCAACCCTTCATCCCCCCCCCCCCCCTAATCAAAATAATAATCAACGCTATTTTTTTGAATGTTTTCTATTTATTTGGCTTCGATTTATCTAAAATAAATTTAAAAAACATTTTTTTCAATTTTTCAACCCCTTATCCAATCTTTTTTTTTAACACCCACTTTTTTCTCATTCACACACACAGTCTTTTCGGCAACTTAGGCCATTTAAGACTTTAAACGATACTCGAATGTTCAATATATTTATTGGGGGTCCAGGTATTCTTATTTAAGCCATTTGGTATCCAAATTGCTTAAATAAAATCATCGGACAGCCTAACGTCTTAAACCGCGACTTTTGGTATACGAGGTTAGAACGCTAACCTCTACACCAAGCCCCGAGGGCACTAAAAATATAAATTTATATAAAAATATTTTTTTTATTTATTCATATTTATTATTTTAATTAAAAACTCGATGAGCAGCAGTGGCACCGTCTCTACTGATAGTGCCACTGCGGCTCATCGAGTTTTTAATTAAGGAAAACCTCCGTCCCAGAATCTTCTAAATTTTATTATTTTATTTATAAAACTAGCAATCATTTGTAAAATTGATCTTGGTGGCCAATATTCGCGACTCCCCTTAGACTAGTCCGCGCCTCCCTAGGGAGGAAAACGCTGATCTAAATACAATTATCGTATATGTGGCAGTCCAGGCACATTTAAAATTAAATTTATTTCTGATAATTCCATTGAATATTTTGAAGACCAACAAAAACAATAAGACTAGGAAAGAGTGATACGAATTTAATAGAAAAATAAAATTTTCTACGATACGACACTTGTTTTTTTTTTAAGATAGGTAAAGGATTACATAAAAATTGCTTTTCGTATTTGCTAACCTATCTAACCCAAGATACGTTTATCAGCTTTCATATAATGATGGAAATAAAAAAAATATTGGATATGAGCCTATCGAAAAATGGTTGTGGCTGCCACTGAAGCAAAATCAACAAAACCGATACGGATAAAATACAATAAGATGATTAGAGGGGACATTGCTTTTTTTTTAATAAAAGAATTAACTCTGTTTTGAAAAAAAATATTTGTCATTCCAATATTTTTTGTAGTGTATTTATTATATCAATATTGATTTTTTTTCTAAATCTAGATTTTAATGGGTCTTGTCTGTTAATTTTAGGGTAGGACCTGGAACTTGTATTTTACTTTACTTTTCCCTCTGTCCTCTGCAAAAATGAAATTTTTTTCCGCCCTGTAAAAATAATTTTACTTTTTTTTTTACTTTCTCTTACCTCTATATAGCCTATATCTATAGAGAGTGAAAATATTGGATTCATGTCAAAAATTCGATGTCGAGATTTTGACGGATATACACGTTTTGAGGTCCCCTGACTCAAAAAAAAGTGGTTTTCGCGACATGGTCTGTCTGTCTGTGTGTCTGTCTGTCTGAACAAAATAACTCAAGAACAAAAAGAGCTATTATGTTGAAATTTTATATTTAAGTTAGGCACCCCCCTAGGGCGTAAAACTAATCTTTTAATCAAAATCGGCCAAAAAGTACTAGTACTTTACTGATGCACTTTTTCAGTTTTTTTCGATTTTCTCAAAATTCGTTACAACTATTTTGATTAATATTCAAAAATCTATTATTTTTTAGACTCTCTTTAAAATGTATATTCTCATTTTACCATTGAAATCTTCTGAAGACCACTTTACTCTTGTACTCCATAGAAGAGAAAGGAGAAATGGTTGCCACTGACGTAACAAAATATAAATATTTTCACATACTTATAAATTTTACATCTTGAAATTCGAATGTACCTTACTGCGGGAAACTAAACATATGTCGACACAAAAAATCTGGTGTGACAAGCACAGAACACAACTTTCTCTTGCCGAAGGTAAGAGAAAGTTGTGTGCTGTGCGACCAGTCACACCAGATTTTTTTTAGGGTGACGAAATTTTTTCCACCTCTTATTCACTGAGCGGAAATTTTTTTCCTTTCTGTGGAAATCATTTTAACTTTTTTGGGGAGACTAAATTTTTTCCGCCTCTTTTTAGGAAAATTTTTTTCCTGCAATGCAAATGGAATTTTTTTCCCGCCCTTATTTTTTTTGGGGTACGAGTCCCATCCTATCTTTTCAAACTCTTGTTTCGGCTGGTTTTTGGTCGAAACCGAAACCGAAAAATATTCGGTCGGTTCCTAGTTCATTTATTGCTCAAGTGAAATGAATCAATGACCCTTAGACCATGAAACAAGAGTTCTACGCCAAGGGTCACCATTATCGGATAGTCACGTTCAATTCTATTTTATATTTGCTCGATTTGAGTTGTAAAATGATTATCAACTTATTATTTAAAAAAAAAAGAAAAGTTTTCTTGTTGGTTGAATGTGGCCAATTTATATACTTTTAATTAATATTTAATTTAAAAGGACGATTCAATTAAAAATAAGATATAAAAACTCCCCCCCCCCCCCCTTCCCTCGCCTTGACCCCTCCTTAAGACCTTTAAATATTTAATTTAATATAAAGTCAAAGTTCAATTTTATTTTATAAATTAAATAAGAAAATGTCTCAAGAATTAATTGAAAAGAGGCTATTAATGATTATAATTAAAAATAAATCATTTGGAAAGTTTAATTATTTTGCGTTAAAATTTTTTTCTTTTTAATTCAACATTAAAATTTACTTTTATAATATCAAATACTACATTATGTTTTCTTTTTTTTAGTATAAATGCTGGCAAAATTCCAAATAACCAGTGAATTTCACTTTATTTTTTAGTCTAGACTAGAATAAAATAAAAAGCCCTGATTGCATCCATTTATTTTATGCCCATTGAATATACAATGGAGTTAAGGATCCTATTATGGTTAATGGGAATTTAGTGTTAGGTCAAAAATCTTATTATTGGACTATCCGACGGTTGCTGTTTTATAAAACATTATCAAACCGGAAAATAACTGGTGCAACTTTTTAAATTTCTGTGTTCGAAAAGTAAAGTGATTATTTATAATATATTTGGACGATGTTATGCATGAAGGAACCAAACGCCATATTAACCTAAATCTGAGATAAGGGGCATTTCATTTGCACAATTGTAAACAAAACCAATGACAATGACATTTGTTTTATACTCAAAAATACACAGAATCATAATGTAGTGATTTAAATAGAGGTAGATCTTCTTTTTCCCAACAAGTTGACGTCAAGGGTGGATACAAGGAAGGGGAAGGGGTAAAGGGGGTAATTACCCCCCTGAGATTTGAAAAAATACTTTTTTTCGAAAAAAAAATGTATTTTTAATGTAAAATTTTAAAAATTAATACTTAAATATTTGATTTGTATTTATATTCTGGCAAACAAGTACTGAATGCGCTTTTAAATTACCGAAATTAAGAAAAGATTGTGTGCTGTCCACCAGTCACTCCAGATTACCCCCCCCGCCCCCGAGAAACACCTCTGGATCCGCCACTGGTTGACGGTCTTATCTCAATTTCGATTCCACGAGAAATAGTATAACAGGGCCGCAACTAGGGGATTTATTAGGAGGGGCAAAATTTAATTTGCCGCCCCCTCCATACTAATATTATAATATGCTGTCCCCTCCCTTCCTCCACGTCACTGTAAATAAGCCAAATTGGTTTTAAAATTCTAATCTTTCTTTACTGGAGCGGCAAAATTTGTGAAAAAATCTGGTGTGACTGGTCGCACAGCACACAACTTTCGATTACCAAGGTAAGAGGAAGTTGTGTTCTGTGTTAGCCACACCAGTTTTTTTGTGTCGACATAAATTTAGTTTCTCTCAGTAAGGTACATTCGAATTTCAAAATGTAAAATTTATAAGTATGGGAAGATATTTATTAGTTTATATTTTGTTACCATGACAACCATCCTCGGTCCTATGAAATTCAAGACTGAAGTATGCTTCAGAAGATTTTAAGAGCAAAATGAGAATATACATTTTAAAAAGCATCTAAAAAATAATTGATTTTTGAATTTTAATCAAAATCGTTGAGCGAATTTTAAGAAAATCAAAAAAAACTAAAAAAAGTACATCAGTAAAGTTCGAGTACTTTTTAGCCGATTTTGTTCAAAAGCCTCGTCTCACGTCCCAGGGGGTGCCTAACTTAAATATAACATTTCAGTTTCATAGCTCTTTTCGTTCTTGAGATATTTTGTTCACAGACACACACACACACACACACAGCACAGATAGACAGACAGACCATGTTGAAACACCATGTCGCGAAAACCACTTTTTTGGATTCAGTGGACCTCAAAACGTGTATATCCATTAAAAATCTCGACATCGAATTTTTGACATGAATCAATTACGGTACTTTCTATATATATATATATATTTCATATATAGATAGGTAAGAGAAAGTAAAAAAATGAACTATATATTATATTTATATCCCTTCATATGAATTTAAATCAAGGAAACAAGAGCCTGGTCTCTACTCCATGAGGCAATAATTGCTTTGATGATTATAAACATTTTATCATCGTTTTTCAAATGATATATAATTGAAATATATCGAATATTCGGGCATGAATAAAATTTAAATTCAAAATTTCAATTAATTAATTTTATACGAGTATGGTGCATTTGGATGTTTTTCTGGCTGATTAATGTTTGGGGAAAAAAAATTTTTCCACATTCCGAATATGCTTTTAAATAATTTGAAAGAGGTGAAAGAATCTGTAGTGCCTGGATCAATGAAACATTCATCTCTTCTCATTGTGGATTTTTTTTTGTAAATGTACATTGACTTAATTATTACTTTCTTTTACACGTTAAATATATAGAGAGAAAGTATTGCGAACGTGTCGGAAATTCGATGTTGGTATTTTGATGAAAATACACGTTTTGAGGTTCCCTGATTAAAAAAAAATCTGGTGTGACTGGCGCACAGCACACCAGATTTTTTGTGTCGACATATATTTAGTTTCCGCCAATATATTAGAATTTAAGATGTCAAATTTATAAACATGGGAAAATATTTATATTTTGTTACCATGGCAACCATTTCTCCTATCTTTCCTATGAAGCACAAGAGTAAAGTGTGCTTCAAACAATTTTGAGGGCAAAACGAGAATATACATTTGAAAGAGCATCTAAAAAATAATTGATTATTGAATTTTAATCAAAATCGTTAGAGCGAATTTTGAGAAAATCGAAAAAAACTGAAAAAGTACATCAGTAAAGTACTAGTACTCTTTGGCCGATTTGATTAAAAGCTTATTTTGTCGGTCCGAGGGGATGTTTAACTTAAATATAAAATTTCAGCCTCATAGTTCAATTCCTTCATGCTTAAAAGTGAACACAGTCACACACACACACACACACACACACACACACACACAAAGACAGACCATCTCGCGAAAACCACTTTTTTGGATTCAGGGACCTCAAAACGTGAAGATCTATCAAAATCTCGACATCGAATTTTTGACATGAATCCAATACTTTCTCTCTATATATATATTAACATATATATAGAGGTAAGAGAAAGTAAAAAAGTTGGTCTCTCTGTCTATCAGTCGGTGAACAAAATATCTCAAGAACGAAAAGAGCTATTAGGTTGAAATTTTATATTCAATATAAGTACCCTACTGGTATGCAACACGAAACTTTTGTATAAAATTGACCAAAGAGTACACAATAATTATTAGTACTTTTTGAGTTTTTTTTTTTTTTTTTTTTCAAAATTAGCGATTTCTATTAAAATTTTTGAAAATTTTTATAACCTATTTAAAAATAGATTTTCTCATACTCTACCTAAAATTGTTTGAAGATTTTTTTATTTGAAAAATTATTTAATAATATGCGAGGTTTCACAAGGTTTATTTTGCACAAAATTTTAATTTTATACCAATAATTGAAAAAGAGAAATCCCCTGACGTATTCCGAACGACGACCGAATAATTTCAAATGGTTTCCGATCACCTTAACATGATCACATCTCATCGATTGTGAATTTTAATCCTTTTTATTTTCATTACTTTTTTTAAAGATAACATCTCCCCTCCAACCTTGGTGGCCGAGGAGTTAGAGATGTTGACAAATGTTAATAATGATAATCTAAAAGCCAAGGGGAGTGGGTTTATACAATAAATGAATCAGCCTGGACTCCCAATATAACTATAGTGCAAAGTCTAAATAGCGTAAGATGCAAAAAAGACTTAAAACCAAACATTTTTTCGATCAAATTAATAATGCGTATTTTTACTTTTTTTTCTATTTGAAATTTGAATATATCTCTTTCTTGCCAAGCTCTTTTCCTTAAGTGAGTGGCAAAAAGTTACTCGAGCCTCTGAATTGCTGATTCTTGTTATTTTGTTGTGCGATTCTTTCATGTTTTTGTATGCAGGGAAGTTGCAATCCGTCTTGGAAACTACTTATCGGATAATGTGATAAATTTAACCTCTTTTCAATTTATATTCGTAAATAAACATTCGATCAGCTATTCTCAGAGGAATTATCATTTGCTATCATTCAGATTACAAACACCGTCAAATGCCATCCAACTTTTTCCGAGAAGAGGAATTTTTACAAAGAGAAACTGAATATAATAATAATAACAAAACCTCTTGCTCAATTTTTATTTAAAAAAAAATGTTTTCCTTTTTATTAAACTAATAAATTAATACTGGTAAAAGCCTCTCTCTCTAATAATATATAGGCCTACAGGAACAGTAGCAAATCCTATTGTCGGTTTTAAACTCTACATAACATCCCGAACGCTCTAAATCGTCAGGTTTAACTTTTTCGAAGGTCGGAGGATTCAGGTCAAAATTTTTTTTTAAAGGATCGACTTGCAATTGAAGAGTTTTAATCCCAAAACTCCCTCCCCCTAGAACCACTAGTGAATAGGAAAAATAGTACCACCACCAATTTTGTATCTCGTCTATTAATGTAATAAATTAAAGCAAAATTAAGATCCTGAGCTGATTTGTGTTATATCGTGTTAGTTTCTAAATATGATTTGAACGACTCTCATTTTAAATGGTTTGAATATCTCAAAGATTTTAATATCAGTGTAGAATTATTAAATTATAAATAAATACCGTAAATAAAAAATTAAATAGTTACTCACCAGATGAGAGAATCCGGATTTGAAGTCATCTGACGTGGAGACCAGGTGGTTATGAGTCGGCTCTCTCTGCCTTACTGACGAAGAGCAGAAGGTTCCCTGGAAGGCCCTGGCCTGTGGACAAGTTACAACAAGAATTAGAACACATACAAAAGTATATCTATATATATTAATGTCTAGGTGGGAATGATCACGTAGGCATTGATTATAATTTCTTTGCCTAGTTCAATAAAACACTTATAGGTGAACCCAAAAGAGCAGGTGTTTAATAATTATATTAATACAAATTTAATTTAAACTGTTTTTTCTTAAATTCGTTATCTATATATCAGATAATAAATTAATAAAATTAAAAAAATAATAAAATATTTTCATTTATGTAGTGTAAATAAATCTAATCTAATGAAAATATTTTATTTTTTTAATTATTCAATAAGAATTGGAGGGGAGGGGGTAGGTTTAGTTAAAAAAATCCAATCCTAATTTTTTGAAACCAAACAAAAAAAACAATAAGCGGATCTCAAGTAAATTTATATTCAATTTTTTATTTAAAAAGAAAAGAAGGGAATTTAAAAAATAAAAAAAAAAAGGGAAAAAAAAAAACATAAAAAAAAAAAAAAAAAAAAGAGGCCTACCAACCCAAATAATTAATTTTCCCCTGTGGACGGTTGGGGGACCAAAAACCCCCCCCCCCCACCAACAAAGAGGGGGAAAAAATTTCTTTTCCCTCCCTCTTTTTGTGTTGTGAAAAAAATAGTGTTGTTATGACGAATACTACAAAAATTCCTCTTCTGGTAGATTTCTTGAGCCACCATCGGAGTTGGTGGGCTCTGATGGTGGCTCAGGAAGTCCTGAAGATGGGTGACGTTTAGTCCCCGAAACGTCGACAGAGGAAAAATAAATAATTCGGGTCGATAGAAGTCTTCTTTCATTTCGTCTTTAATCTGTATTACGGCCTTCCTCCACATTGTCTTTAAATATATCTCGATACAAAAAAATCTGGTGTGACAGCACAGTACACAACTTTCAATTGCCTAAGAAAAGAGATAGTTGTTTGCTGAGCGACCAAATTTTTTAGCATCTATGGCAATTTAGACCACGTCCCCATGTTTCTAAAATTAATAATGATCAGGAAGCCAATGTATAGAGATATTTTTGCAAACTGATAATGTTACTTATGCGGTATTTAAAAAAGAAAAATGTTTAAATAGAGTTTTGCAATTTTAAATACTGTCTATTAAAGAAACACAATTAAAATATAAAAGAGGGCCACCTAGATAGATTCGCGCAGTTAGTGTTTATTATTAATGACACTCCTGGGACACTCAGGGATACACACGCCCGCACCAGAGACACACAATTTTCATCTGGCCACTTTCGATCTACTGTGTGTGTCCCTAGTTCGGGCGTGTGTATCCCTGTCTGTACCTGGTGTGGGCGTGTATATCCCTGAGTGTCCCTAAAGGTTCACTATGCAGACCTGCTGCGGGCTTGTGGATCCCTCGATCATTTTTAATCATTTTTACTCGGGTAAATGGAAAAAAATATTTTGTGTATTATACTAAATCCTAATTGCTACTATTGTTTTTATCCTTATTTAGATAGATTTGTAATTAGGTAATTCCAGCCCTCGCGAAATAATTAGCGTTAATTACCCAAAATGCAAAAACTATGACTACATTAGCCCGCTCTATTTATAAAATAAAAAGAAGACACGAATGATGGATTTCCCCATAATGATATTCGCGTCTCATAGAGCAGAATAATATCAATAGAAAGGAAAAGACATAAATTATCATTTCTATAAAATTCAATCGAAAGTAAAGGATTAAGTAGCAATCTAAGAAGATTATTTTCCGATATTTGTGAATCTATCAATATTTTATTATTCCATATTATATAATCGAATTATCTAAGGGCAGTAGCTATTTCGAAATAATTTTATTGTCCTTTTACTTTCTCTTACCTATAGGCTTATATGTAATATATAGTTTATAATGAGAAAGTATTGTCAAAAATTCGATGTCGAGATTTTGATGGATATATACGATTTGAGGTCCCCTGAGTTAAAAAAAAAGTGGGTCCTCTAAAATCTGTCTGTGTGTGTGTTTAAGTATGAAGCACGAAGCGATTTTAAGCATGAAGAAAATGAGCTCAAGGTTAAAATTTTATATTTAGGTTAGGTACCCTCCTGGACAGTTAAAATAGGCTTTTGAACAAAATCGACCTAAAATATTAATTTACTGAAGTACTTTTTAGGTTTTTTTTTTCGATTTTCCCAAAACTAAAGATTTTGATTAAGATTCATAAATCTACTATTTTTTAAATGCTCTTTAAAAAGTAATTCAATAAAATTTTTCGTGAAAATTGTTTGAAGCCCACTTTACTAATGTAGTATTTCAGATTTTTCATATTCATTTTTTGGCTCTTCCTCTCATTGATGTTAAAAAAAATGTTAAATCCCTATGGAGATTTTCATGTAAATTTCAATTCAAAAGAGGGTCCAGGTCTCCTTTAGAACTTTTAACACATTATAAAAAATTTTTTCCAATTCTTATGAAATTTTGTATTTATTTAGGATTCTTTATTGTGCATAAAATATCCAAATATAAGATTAAAATTTTGTAAAATAACCATTTGAAGCAGTCAACATTTAAAATACACTCCTATGTAAATTTTATCAAAAAAACGACCGACCTCCAGCTCGGTCAACCTGGCACTGATAATAATTAATCGTTCGTCATTTCTAACATTTAACCAACAACTGTATAATGAAGAAATTGGAGGTGCGCTATGCAGTAACCCCCCCCCCACACACACATAACGCGCTTGTTTTTAGGGGCCACCCATCCGAAATTCAGCCCTGCTTTGTGCACGACGATCCTGGAGGGTGCTACGATTAAAAATAATTATCTACTACTTTTGATTCGCCTCTCTTATCCATCGAGTAAAAAACATTTAAATCTATTTTCCACTCTCCTAATTCTTTTAAGGTACTTAGTCACTACTAAATAAACAGAAAGCCGTAAATTGCAATCAATCAATATCCGATAATTTTACCCATCACTCTGCTAATAACTAATTCTGAATAAACTAAAAAAAAAAAAACGTTGAATCAAAATAGGGCTATGTAAAACTTAAATTTTCTAGAATTTAACGCCAATATTTTTTTGTTTCTTTGATAAAAATATTCCAATAAGCAGTGAAATTTATTTCCAATCTTTGATCGTGAAATTTTTTAATAAAGAAACTTTATATCTATAGTCAAGAGGCAGGTATCGTCAAAGGGAGAAGAGGATGTTTAATATATAATATAATTGCTTGAAAAATTAATATATCTTGCCCTACGAAGCTGTGATTTAATTTCTGCATCGTCAAAAGAGTTTCAAAGTGTGAGTGGGTGGGTTAGGGCAGAAGAGAATCCAATTTTCGTCTAAATTATATTATATATTATTTTTTAAATAAAGTTGAAATTAAAAACTTTTTTTTTATTAACTCATCCTTTTCTTTAAAATTCGCAAAAAAAATCTAATGGATTTATAATTGGAAACTATTGGGGTGTAAGAATGATAATTTTTTTTTTTAAACTGTAGTATATTTTTACTTGTGACATGTATTTCTGTGATTCAAAACCTTAAAATGGTAAAAATGTATTTATAGGTTTGTTCGTTTCACTTGCAATGGTAAAAAGTGCACGTTATTTTTGTCAAAAGTCGAGTTTTTGTAAGTTCTTCTAGTGTGCAAAAAATTAAACGAACAAAATGGAGGCAAAATGTGTAAATTATGCTGCAATGGCAAGCGAAACGAATAGACCTTATATGTTCTTCTGTAGAAAAGGGCTAGTAACTTAAAAATAATTTGAATCTCTTAAATTAATTATAAAACTGGACAACAGTGATTTTGGATCAGGGATATTAAGAGCTAATCTTGAGAATATGGAGTGATCCGATAATACCATCTAAGCCTATTTAGCCCGATTGGCTCTAATTTTAGAGATATAGAGAGAACAAAAATTTCGAAGATCAGAAAAATCGAATTTTTTCAGTTTTTTTTTTTTTTAGCTTTAGACACCCCTAATGCAATATTTACCATCCCTAAAGCAAAAAACATATTTACGATATTCTTTAGTTCTCTGACTTCCAAAAATCATGCATTCGTGAAAATCTGTTAAGTATTAATGAAAAATTATGAACAAAATAGTTAAATAACTGGTACATCTAAAATAATTATAAGTAGAGCCCGGATTCCTATTCAATTGCATATTCTATTTACTCCCACCATTCCTTCATCTTCCCTCACTATTTTAATTTTTTTTTTTTGCATATTTAGTGATTATTGCACAAAGTTGCATATTTAAAATTTTTGCATTGTTTTAACATATTTCGTTAAAAGAGTGTCTCTTGAACCAAAACTCATGCTATCGAGCTCCTCTATGCTCGAGGCAATCATAGCATTTGTTCTGATGAAGGCCGGGAAAATAGGCCGAAACGTCGACAATTAACAAATTTTACTGCACTTATTATATTACTGTTTTTATTTTACATTAAATTTAATTTTTGTTTTTACACTATTTCCTCCAAAAATCAAACATTATTTTACATCAGTAGAAATCATGATTTACTTTTAATTGGAAGCCATTTACTTGATATTTTTGTCATATATATATATTGCATATTTTAATACTTTTACTGCATTTTATATGGCATATTTAGAAGTTTTTACTGCATAAAAATCCGGGCTTTAGTTATAAGTTTATTCCTATGAGCTAGAGAGCAAAGAGCCTAAAAGATAGGCAACCAAAGTGTTTTTTTTTTTACCAGACTTTGATAACTGTTTTGTTTATAATTTTGTTAATTATTTCACGAATGAATAATTTTTGGAAAGTCAAAGAACTATAGAATATCGTAAATATACATGTATCTTTGTTGCATTCAAGGATGGTAAAAATAGTAAATTGAAAATAAATTAAATCGTTTATCTGGTGTGACAGCATAATACGCAACTTTAGATTACCGAAGGTAAGAGAAAGTTGTGTGCTGCGTGTTAAGTCACACAAGATTTTTTTATATTATAAAAATTATGACAAAATCGATTATTTGTTAGGAAATTTTTTTCTAAAGTTTAATGCAAAGTCGAATATTCTTGAATTCAAGATTAGAAAGTTTACTGCCTGAATCGGTTGGGGTAATCGAGTTTTCAAGATAAATTTACTCGGTGAGCCCAACAAAGCCTATCTATTTAATTATATTATTTAAAAATTATTCTGTTCGTATATAAAGTATTAACATTTTTCTTTTTATTTCTTTTATTCTTCTCTAAGCTAGTTTGTAACGAGTCAACGACATACAACGATTTATATTGAAGGTGATTCAAGCGTGTTAAAATCGCGACCCGAACGATTTGCATCTGAAAAAAAAGCCGTCAGCAGCCACCTTTCTGTCTCACCACCCAGAATAACACACCCACATCCCCTAGAGCCCTTCCCATCGCAGCCCAGCCCAAGACTTGGAAATTCCTGACAGATCTCCTATTTATGAAACTTTTCCCTATATTTCTCTAGCAGATATAAAATCATTTTTATTCTGGTCCGGTTATTGTTATTAAAAATAGTCGAACGTCTTTCAACTTTAGTTCTCTTATAAATATATAAAAATGAAAATCCGCACGTGACTTAATTATATGTCTCTATAATTATGTATAATATGCTAGGCCTGAATATATATCTCTTTCTTGGTCTTATTACGATAAATTTAATTTTAAAGAGACGCGACCGAGGGCAAGAAAAAGTTTGGCATAAAGGGAAGCCAAAAAAAAAAAAAACAAATACTCGGTTAACTCGAGGTCGACATTCATATCATCATGGCCGTAGCCAGGGATATGTGGATCAGAACCCCAGCGAAATTGAGAAAAATTATAATTATATAGAGAAAGATGGTGGAGATAAAACTCTAAATGCCTAATAATTTAAATAAATAAAAAATCTTTTTATGTAGCAGTAGCGTCATTTCAAATTTTTCTTTTTGTTGGGGGGAGGGGAGGGGGGAAGTAAACTTATTTTTTTTCATAAAATTTACTTACAAATAGGTATTTCAAAATTGGCCAAAAGATATTTATAGTAAGGGATGAAAGAAAGAGCTAGTTTTATTTCGTATGTAAAAGAGGGCAGGAGATTTACTCGATTTTGTTGCAGATGGAGGTACAGAGCAAGAAATAATTTAGGAGAAATTATGTCGAGGATTTTTAAGGACAAGACGACTTCAATTGCAATTTAACAGTTTCGGTCTAAAAAAGACCATCATCAGGCCTAAATCCTCAACTTTCAACAAATGTTTCTACAGTCATAGTACCGACGTTTCGGTCAGATATACGACCATCCTCAGGGGTGAACTATGTCAACAAAACTCCTCAAAGTTCGAATGGTGCAATTAAATAATAATAATAATAAAAGATTTTTCGCAATTAAACAAGGACCAAACGCTAAATTAAGGCTAGTCTTGCTCATTAGTCTTAAACTTCCTTTCCAAACTAAGAGCATTTACATATAGGCCTATAAAATAAAATTGATAAGCAGCGGCGTAACTAGCCTTTGAGGGCGGAGGGGGCGAAGCTAAACGGTGGCGCCGTTTTTCGTTCGACCTTTTTTTTGTTGTTTTTTTTTAATATTCGAATCTCGTTTTGGCTTTTTTTGTAATTTTTCTCCGGATTTGTGATATAAAATGAATTTATTCTGAAATTTCAAAAAAAAAAGCCGGAGATTTTGGGAAAAAGCGGATGAGAAAGGGGCTCCAAGAGCTTGATGCGCCTGGGGCGGGGGGGGGGGGCGAGCGCCCCCTTCGCCCCCACCTGGATACGCTACTAGCATTTTTCGGCCCTTCCTGTATACATCTGATCCAGCGAAAATCTTCCAATTATAAAATAAAATTGATTTTAGAATGATTTAGTAGAAGAAAAGACTGACATCAAAAGAAGAGAAGGGGTATAAATTGCTAAAAGTTCCTAAGGAAAAATCAAATAATAATTTTAATGAAGAGATCGAATTATAACAAAATAGTCAATATTCAAAATCGTCTGTAGTTAAGCACTCGCTGTGCCATTCATCAGGACAATAGGATTGTCATTTACACAACGCAGGTGTCATCATCGAATATAATAAATGTTTTACTTTATTTATAAACATAAAAATTCATGTTTATAAAATAAATGGCCCACTTTGATATTTTTTGTTGACAGCTGCCTTTTGCATTTTCAATTAATTATAAATTTTATAAAAAATAAAGAAATTGAAAATGAAAAAAATTTATTTTATGGTTTTAGGGCTGGTCTTTTCACATCTAGTTAAGCTAATCATATGATTAAATAATGAAGTTTTGCTAATTAATTATAAATGAAGTAAACGGTGAAATTTTAAAATATCATTCGTCTCTTTTTACTTTCTCTTACCTCTATATATGTTAATATATAGAGAGAGGAGGTATTGGATTTATGTCAAAAATTCCGTGTGAAAATAAGTTTTTGATCAAAATCGGCCAAAAAGTCTACTAATACTTTACTGATGTAGTTTTCAGTTTTTTTTTTTTTTCGATTTTCTCAAAATTCGCTCCAACGATTAGCTAAGATTTTTTTTTCTTTAGTTATTTATTTATTTATTGAGTCGACTTTTTGGTCTCAGTAGAGGCAATTTTCAGGCCCCGAAATATGTAAATGAATGAATCGAGCAGTTATCTATTTATTCACAAATAAATAAATTTATTAAGGATTCCCTTAAAGTAGACTTTGGCTTCAACCAAGACCAAAAAATGTCGACCCAATAAATAATTAAAACACAAAATTTTTGGGTGCTTTTGTATTTTCTCCTGAAATCTCTCTGTGTCAATATTATGCTGGCAATGTTTTTGAAATTCTAGAGCACGTACACTTGAGAGCAATGTTTTCTATTGCTGGTCTGTGGAAAAATATCCTCAAGGTGACCAAAGGATCAAAACAATTTCTTATTCTATTTTAAAACTTTTTAATTTACTTATCGGACTTATACTTTTTATACAGGCCTATCGGGAGAAATCGGGAAGTTATAATTCAAATACTCCGATTTTAATTATTCATAATAATCAGATTAATCCAAACAAAAATCACAGATGCAATTTTTGATGGATATTTATTTGATTGTCCTTCGACAATAAAATAAAAACTTTTATTCATCTCCCCGTAGGCTTTTTTTCTCATTGAGAAAAAATTTCAGTGAGGATAAATTCAATAAAAAAGATTTTTTTTTATTTAAATAAAAATGTTAATAAAAAAATCTTTTATTTAACTTTCTCTGACTGTCTTCTGTCTCAAGAAATTGAAAAAAAAGCCATATCTCCTATTCTTTAAAAAATTTCATTCAAAATTTGTTTTCCCAATTTGATGGGCAGAGTCATTCAAATGATATTTTAGAATAATAAGAATTTATTTTCAATACGTAGAGATTTTTTAAATTCATGAATTTTTCAAATAGAAAAAAGATTTTTGAAACAATCAAATGTCTCTTAAAACCTTGAACTTCTGTTTAATAAAACAATTTTGATTTAAATCAAGCTTTTATGGATATAATTATAAATAAATTAAGACATCTTCTCTATCTCTAAATAATAGCAAGAGATAAAACAATAATTTAATTTGTCGACTCTGAAATGAAAGTTGTCACGCGTTTATACGTACGTACCGGTATGTCCTCGGGTTAATTTAATGCTTTTAAAACAAAAGTATGTGTTTTATTTTGCTATTCATATATCATTATGAAAAGCAATTAAAGTGAGGAAATAATTTGTCATCTTGATTTCTTTTATAACAACACATGCTTTGAATTAATTTTATACCCAATGCAACAAACACATTTGGTTATCGAAAGGGTCAAAAATAATAACAATCGATTCAAATAAAATAAATACTGTTTGGTTTTTACTTTTTCTTATTGTGTAACTTATATATTACTTTCTCTTATATATATATTTTAATATATATAGAGAGTAAGTATTCACATGGTCTGTGATCTGTGTTCAATTTTAAGCATGAAGGAATTGAGCTAAAAATGTTATAATTAAGTTAGGTACCCCCTAAGGCGAGAAAGTAAGCTTTTGATTTTAATTACATTTTCATTAAATAATACAGTAATTTTATTTTTTATTACCTAAGTATAATTTTTATAATATTTATATACTAGAGAACAAAATTTATATTTCTATTCCAAAATGATTACGCTTTCATTTAAAAAGCTAATAATAATTTTCGATTAAACTTTATTTAAATTTATATATAGCTTATATATAATCGAATGTGTGCTTTGATTTGGGTTAAAAAAATACAATAAATTCTATATGCATATTTTCATTATATAAATAATTGTTTTTATTTATGAACTTTGATCGACATCCTATTTTCTATGTAAACTCATACTAAATTATTTTCATTAAAACAAAAAAAGATGTTATTGAAAAATGAAATTGAAATCTTTTTCAACCAAGATTCTATTATTATAGGCCTAAATATTATTAATATTCGTATATATGACTAATAATAATATTCAAATTTTATTTCCCAATTGATTAGATTAACTGTGTATAAATTTTTCCATTTATAGTATGTGTCCTGGGCATAGGCCTAAAATGCCCCTGGGGCGCCGCGGCGCACAGTTTGGGAACCATATATCAAAGAATGTATGTAATTATGACCAAAAGTTGTAATGGAGAATATTTTATTTATACACAACAATGTACATATAGAGTCTTTATGCCCTCAGATGTCGATAGCAATTCTTAAAAAAAAAACTCCTTAATCTTAAATCAAAGCATCTTTTAAATTTCAACCTTTGTTTCTTTTAAAGATTAAAAAGAAAAGTTGAGCTTTTATTTATTTTCTAGTACTCAGTATATCCATTCTCTTAACTGAATATAAATATGCTAAATCTTTCTTATCAGGTTAGAAAAATAAGATTCCACGACTTTGCTAAGAAATAATGAGGCTGAGAGGATATTTTTCTTTTTAGAAGAAAAAAAAGTTAAAACGAATCTCAAATCTATAAAATCGGAGTGAATTTTCTTCCATTAAAAATTTTAAAGATTTTTTTTTTTATTTATAGGTTGATAAAAAGAATAACGAGTCAAGGAGAGATAAACTTTTAACAAAAGATAAGCTTATAATAACTAAATTAAAAGAAATATTTATGTATTTCTATATACCGTATTTCAAAGACTTAAAGAAAGTTCATCAGATAATATATACAGCTATAATATAACTTATAAGCTTAAACATTTCTTTCCATTGTGAATTACCTTCGATAATAGAAAGTTGTTTGCTGTGCGACCATTCACACCAAATTTTTTGATTTTAACATAGATGGTATAAAATATTATTATTAAATTTTATACCATCTATGTTAAAATCATATTAAAAAATCTTATTGTAATATCATGCATTTTATGTAAACACATGCTTTGATGGCCATGACTAACATGTGAATGAGTGAAAATCGGCGGGAAAATTTGAATCTAACTTCATAGTTCCTAGCAGATGGCGCTGACATCGTTGTGTATAAAAAGAGACGTAACGGTCATAACGGTTAGTTTCATTTGAGTCGGAGCAAGTGCACAGTACTTGATAACGGCTGCAGAGTAAGCAGTCGAAACGTTGTGCAGTATTTATATTTTTAATAAATAATTAATAAACAAAAATATGGCCGATAGATAAAAATTCCTTTATTAATAATCCATAAATATTTCCTAATAAATTTACCATGGAAGAAATCGAAACTTCAGCAATTAATAACTCAAAAAGTTATAGGAATTTTAGGACGAAAATTAATTTCCTGTAATCACTAGAAGATTCTCTTTAAAATATAAAGGGCTAACGGCTGACTTCCTGTCCCTGTGTGTTTGTGCCTATCAGGGAGACAGACGGATAGACGGACAAACAGTGAATTATATATATAAATATAGATTAGAAGATAAAAAATAATTTTGAAATTTATTTATTAGGGTGAGAGGGAGGGGGGGGGGGATTAATCTCCCGGACCATTTTTTTGGCTACGATTCTGGTCACAGTATCGGTTAAAGATTAGAATTCTATACAAAAATAGCCCTATTAATTTGATAAATAAATAGACAGATCACGACTAACAGAACAAATCAATTTCATTCTTCCTTTGTCCCCATGACCTCCCGTGATTGGAACAAGCTCCCTGCGTCTATCTTCCCCAAAACCTACAATCTTCAGACTTTCAAGTCTAACCTCAACAGGCATCTTCTCAGTTCCCGCAGTTGAGTTTCCCCTTTATGCTTCTCCTTTTGTTTTTATTTTCTTCCTGGCTGCATGTGACTATTGGTCATTATAGGTCTTCGGACCTTATGCACCCATTCCAAAAAAAAAAAAAAAAAAAAAAAAAAGACACTGCTTCTAATATTTATAGAAATAGGCCTATATAATTTAATATTTATATTAACATTTAATATTTTATATTTAAGCCGTTTATTTTAAAAGTGAGCCAAGTCCATTTTGTGAAAAAATTGAGTTTGTAGAAAAATTTAGACTAATTATTTAGAAAGCGATAGGCTATGTTTTTGTTTCATTTTTTTCCAAACTCTCGTCAAGGGCGGATCCAGAGGTGTTTCTCGGGGGGGGGGGGTAATCTGGTGTGACTCGTCGCACAGCACACTATTTTTTCATAATTTCGGTAATTTAAAGGCACATTCTGTACTTGATTGGCAGAATATAAATACAAATCAAATTTTTAAGTATTAATTTTTAAAATTTTACATTAAAAATAAATTTTTTTGCGAAAAAAAAAGTATTTTTTCAAATCTCGGGGGAAGGGGGGGTAATTACCCCCCTTACCCCCCCCCCCCCCCCCTCCCTGTATCCGCCTTTGACTCCCGTTCACTAGGCTCAAGTTAAATTATTTACTTAGAGAAAAAAAGTATTAATAACATTTTATTAATCAATCTGATCATCTAATTTAGTATTTAGTTCATCACATCCACCAAAGGGATTTTTTTTTAATTCTCAAAAGAAAATATTTCTTTTATCTCGAATCGATGTGGTCATGGAAGGAATCGAATTACCAAATATTTGTTCACTTTTTTTCTCTTCTATACTTTGAGTCGCAAAATCAGTCAAAGAAGGAAATTGAAAATTAGGTTGGATCGGAGTTTGATTGAGCGAATGATTACAAGAATGGTTTTTCTCTTCTATTCTTTGTCCAATTTGCCTATTTGGGACCAAAGTGAGATTCTGAAGCGATAAAAGCATTAAATTTTATTTCGATTACCTTACATTGACAGAGAGTCCAATCATTTATTATTTTCTAAAGCCAAGAGAATTGGATAGTAAGTCGGTATTCGAAAGTTGTGTGATGTGCTGTCACGCAAGTTTTTTTTTCTGTCAAGATATATATATTCTTACCAATACTGTAGTATGTTAAAACCTAAGAGGTAAAATTTATAATCAATCAAAAGAAAATATTTAGGGCAACATGTTGCTTGATAATTGTTGGTGTGAAAATGAAATTTTATAAAATTTGGTGTGATTAACGCAGGGGTGTTTATTTAAATTTTTTCAGGGGGGGGGCCCGAATTCATTTTTAAATACCCCCCCCTATACACAAAAATATTTTTAAAATACCGGGTATACCTCAGCCGGGGATTTCCTCTCATTAATCCTCTGGAATAACGCATACCACACAACTTTCTAATTTTTTTGTGTCGAGATATATTTAGTTTTCCATAGCACCTTAGTTCTAAACTTGACCACTTGCGTTTCTTAAGTAAAAAAGTCAATTGATTTCCAGAGGCTCAGGTAATATATACAAAATTTACAAAAGAATTGGAAAAATTTATTTAAATGTTTAAAAAGTTCCAAATCGAAATTTACATGCAAATCCCTAAAGGGATTTAACATTGACTGGCTCTATGGAAGGAAGAGCCGAAAAATTAATTTGAAAAATCTGAAATACTACATCAGTAAAGTGTAGGCCTACTTCAATCAATTTTCACGAAAAACTATTGATATACTTTTTAATCCCTTAGCCCTTTTCATCTAAAAAATAGTTAATTTATGAATTTTAGACAAAATCGTTAGAGCCAATTTTGAGAAAATCAAAAAAAAAAAAACTGAAAAAGTACTTTAGTAAAGAACTAGTAGTCAGTCTACTTTTTAGCCGATTTTGTTCAAAAGCTTATTTTAACTGTCGGGGAGGATACTTAACTTAAATATAAAATTTCAACCCCCATTACTACTTTTTAGGACTCAGAGAACCTCAAAAATGTAGGCCTATATCCATCAAAATCTCGACATCGAATTTTTGACATGATCACAATACTTTCTCACTATATATTACATATATAGGTAAGAGAAAGTAAAATAGAAGCTTTTTATCTTCTTTTGTCGTCTTTTACATTTCGATCCTTCCTTGTATTTAACAAACTTTATCAATTAGGTAGATTTAAAAAATCAAACAGAATGAGACGTCAATTGATTTTTGACAATGAATTTAGACAAAGGGATTTATGGCAGAGTATTGTGTGTACTTGTGCTTTGATTTCCTCCTCGTATTCAGTTAATAACTTCTATATTAAGTTGTCTTGGGTGTAACTGTTACTGTTACAAATGCAGAGACAACTAATTAAGCAACTCCCTCATCCTTAACCCTTGTTTGACCTGTTTATGTGTTAGTTAGTATATTATATAATTTCTTCAATCGCGATCAAACAGTTAATTTGATTTTATTGTTATTTAATAAATGATACAATTGACTTTTACGCCGAAGTTCTTATTTATTTCTTTTTAAATCGATAATTAGTTATATTCTATATTGAAATCTGTTCAATAAGGCTATTGTTCATGTCTTAAACAAGGTAAAGAAATAAAAGAGATTTTTAATTGAACTTTTCATAATCAGTCAGTGTGGATATTTTAATTTAAAAAAATTATTTTATTCAAATGGTTCACTTTATAATGAAAAAGATTAGCAATTACAAGAAATTCAAAGTCCAGTTTTCAACGGAAATACTGTTTTGAAGTCTCATGAGTAAAAAAAGAAAAGTGGACTCCAAAATGGATGGGTGTGTGCACAGAAAAAATATCCCAATATTCCAAAAATAAAAGCAAAGGGCGCGGGTTCAGACCCCAAGTAGGTAATTGAATGAAAATACCATTTTAAATAAGTATATTAAAATCATTTGGATACTAATTTATTCATAAATATTCCGGAATTAGTTAAAAAATATATATAATAGTTATGTTTATTCCTATAAGAACAGCGCCTAAAAGATAGGCAGCCAAAGTGTTTAAGCCATTTACCAAATGGCTTAAATAAGAATGCCTGGACCCATAATAGATATATTCAATATTAACGGTTATCGTAAAAGTCTTATATGGCCTAAGTTACCAAAAAGACTCTGTGCATGTGTGTGTGAGTGTGAATGGGAAAAAAGTGTGAGTGTTAAAAAAAACAACAGATTTTGGAAAGCCAAAGAACAATAGAATATCGTAAAAATATGTTTTTTTTGCATTCAGAGATCAGAAAAATTGTATTAGGAGTGTCCAAAGTAAAAAAAAAAAACTTAAAAAATTCGATTTTTTCTAAACTTTTAGCCGTTTGCGGCACGTCTAAATGACCTGATTGGCCTGAAACTTAAGATTTATATGAATTATAACTCTCTGCATATTTTTTTATTATTTTTTGCTCCAAATACCCCGGCAACAAAAAAAAAAAACACTTTTTTGTTCCCCTGTGTAATTATATTGATAGAATATAAGCAAAGTTTCTATAACCATTTTTGATATCTTAAAATGAATAGATATATTAATAATTATGAATTAAATATCTACTCACAAACTCGTAGAAAACAGGTGAATTCTAAGGTAGAATTTACATGCAGTCTCAGGTGTACGCTGAGCCGCCGCCTATCGACTCACTAAAGCAGCCAATGAATCCAAGCATCCGCTTTCAAACGCATCTCCCGCTTTTCTGGACCTAGAAATCAAGAAGGAGAAAAATTAGATTGATCAATGATTATATAAAGAATAAAATAGGAAAAGTAAAATGGAGAAGAAAAATCAGCAGCTAGTTTCATTAACGTCAACGTGATGGGAATAAAATAATGAAATACAATTAGTTGCTGATTTTTCTTCTCCTTTTTACTTATCCTGATTGAACGACCAGCTACCTCCAGCATTGCTCAAATAATTTTAAGAATTGAGCTTAAAGGCCCCGGGCCTCCTCATGAAAGTGATTTTTTAAATTATAATTTTAAGATTTTAGCTCCTCGGAGGGCCCGGGCCCCGGGAATATAGCCCCCCCCCCCCCCCCGTCTGCGGCCCTGTTGATAATCTAAAAGCCAAGGGGAGTTGATTCGGACCCCTGGCAGTTCGATGATTTATTTAAATCATTTAAATAAATATAGGTGGCCTCTCTTCTCTATACTTATGGGTATATCTTAATTAATACAAGTATCGTTTAGGATATATTTAAATTGAATGGGCTACCAATCAATTTAAACAAATAGGGACGGGGCCTGAATGGCCTTAGATGCCGAAAAGCACCTTAAAAAAAAAGTATCGATTAAAGCAGGGGTAGCCAATCCGAAGCCATCTTTAAACATTTTTCCTCATCATACTTTTTTTTTACAAAATATATTTATTTTATTTTTTCAGCCCAAAAAATGTCTATAGTGGATTTAAATCTAATATGAGGATGTATAATTTTATATGCGGTCCGCGGATTTATGATGTGTTTTCAAAGTGGCCTGCAAGATCATGTGGGTTGGCCCCCCTGGTTTAAAGTCTAAATGACCTAAGATGCCATCCCTAAATATTAAATAAATATCTATAATAGTTTAATCAAAGGAAAAGAACGCGTTCTTTGGAATAATCAACTTTCGTTAATTTGATCTAAATCCGTCAACGCCCACAGAGCTTTCAAGTCGACTTAATTTGATACCAATTCTAAATTTTTACTGATATAAAACACGAGGGCCATTAAGCCTCTCTCCTCTCTTTAACTCGAATTATCCATTAATTAGTGAAACGCATTTCGCATTGAAATTAGCGAATTCGATCACTCAAATTAAATAGCGATATCAATTTTCAATTGCTCTTGTGATAAAGAAATATATAATCAGTGATTGTAAAAATATTTTTATTTTAATTCTTGGCTTGGATAAATCCCATTCAAATATAGCTATAAAAAAAATATTAAATTATTTTCTAATGAAATGTTTCTCAGAAGGTAGACATCACAATTAAGAACTAGCTAATTTTTAGATTAAAGGATACATTATTAATTCAATAGTTTTGGGTTGTGTTTATGTATTGCAGAAGATATTTCCATCAATTTGATATTTTGACCTAATTTTATAAAAATTTAGGATAAATCTCACATATTCAGATCTATTCTCTACTAACAGACGTAAAGGTTTTAACATCCTAAATTGGGTGTTAAGAAGTAAAGTCGTTAAAAAATGCTATTCTCTGAATTTTTAACAGCGACGTTAACATTTTATTTTTTTTGCACCAGGTGTTAACGATCCATACGAAGATAGCTATGTTTTCTGCTTGTTCGTGTTTGTACACCCCTCTAGCGAAATGTGTTGAAAATGCAAAGCTTGAAAATCATACAATAGTTGAAGAATTATTTTAAAAAGAAGGGAAATTTTTGATGATATGGTCCATGTGTTGACAAATCCAATTTTAATACAATTTACTCCTATATTTTTTAAAACAAATCGCTCTAATCATCTGTCTGAACCAACTTATTTGACAGATCAATTAAGATGTGTTCACATGAAGACGTTTCAATAATGATATATTTTTGCTTCTAACAAT
>JAKCPI010025529.1:0-31340 GCA_023213315.1 Euborellia annulipes | reverse complement strand
CATTTTAAATAAGTATATTAAAATCATTTGGATACTAATTTATTAATAAATATTCCGGAATTAGTTAAAAAATATATATAATAGTTATGTTTATTCCTATAAGAACAGCGCCTAAAAGATAGGCAGCCAAAGTGCTTAAGCCATTTACCAAATGGCTTAAATAAGAATGCCTGGACCCATAATAGATATATTCAATATTAACGGTTATCGTAAAAGTCTTATATGGCCTAAGTTACCAAAAAGACTCTGTGCATGTGTGTGTGAGTGTGAATGGGAAAAAGGTGTGAGTGTTAAAAAAACAACAGATTTTGGAAAGCCAAAGAACAATAGAATATCGTAAAAATATGTTTTTTTTGCATTTAGAGATCAGAAAAATTGTATTAGGAGTGTCCAAAGTAAAAAAAAAACTTAAAAAATTCGATTTTTCTAAACTTTTAGCCGTTTACGGCACGTCTAAATGACCTGATTGGCCTGAAACTTAAGATTTATATGAATTATAACTCTCTGCATATTTTTTTATTATTTTTTGCTCCAAATACCCCGGCAACAAAAAAAAAAAACACTTTTTTGTTCCCCTGTGTAATTATATTGATAGAATATAAGCAAAGTTTCTATAACCATTTTTGATATCTTAAAATGAATAGATATATTAATAATTATGAATTAAATATCTACTCACAAACTCGTAGAAAACAGGTGAATTCTAAGGTAGAATTTACATGCAGTCTCAGGTGTACGCTGAGCCGCCGCCTATCGACTCACTAAAGCAGCCAATGAATCCAAGCGTCCGCTTTCAAACGCATCTCCGGCTTTTCTGGACCTAGAAATCAAGAAGGAGAAAAATTAGATTGATCAATGATTATATAAAGAATAAAATAGGAAAAGTAAAATGGAGAAGAAAAATCAGCAGCTAGTTTCATTAACGTCAACGTGATGGGAATAAAATAATGAAATACAATTAGCTGCTGATTTTTTCTTCTCCTTTTTACTTATCCTGATGGAACGACCAGCTACCTCCAGCATTGCTCAAATAATTTTAAGAATTGAGCTTAAAGGCCCCGGGCCTCCTCATGAAAGTGATTTTTTAAATTATAATTTTAAGATTTTAGCTCCTCGGAGAGCCCGGGCCCCGGGAATATAGCCCCCCCCCCTCCCCGTCTGCGGCCCTGTTGATAATCTAAAAGCCAAGGGGAGTTGATTCGGACCCCTGGCAGTTCGATGATTTATTTAAATCATTTAAATAAATATAGGTGGCCTCTCTTCTCTATACTTATGGGTATATCTTAATTGATACAAGTATCGTTTAATATATTTAAATTGAATGGGCTACCAATCAATTTAAACAAATAGGGGACGGGGCCTGAATGGCCTTAGATGCCGAAAAGCACCTTAAAAAAAAAGTATCGATTAAAGCAGGGGTAGCCAATCCGAAGCCATCTTTAAACATTTTTCCTCATCATACTTTTTTTTTACAAAATATATTTATTTTATTTTTTCAGCCCAAAAAAATGTCTATAGTGGATTTAAATCTAATATGAGGATGTATAATTTTATATGCGGTCCGCAGATTTATGATGTGTTTTCAAAGTGGCCTGCAAGATCATGTGGGTTGGCCCCCCTGGTTTAAAGTCTAAATGACCTAAGATGCCATCCCTAAATATTAAATAAATATCTATAATAGTTTAATCAAAGGAAAAGAACGCGTTCTTTGGAATAATCAACTTTCGTTAATTTGATCTAAATCCGTCAACGCCCACAGAGCTTTCAAGTCGACTTAATTTGATACCAATTCTAAATTTTTACTGATATAAAACACGAGGGCCATTAAGCCTCTCTCCTCTCTTTAACTCGAATTATCCATTAATTAGTGAAACGCATTTCGCATTGAAATTAGCGAATTCGATCACTCAAATTAAATAGCGATATCAATTTTCAATTGCTCTTGTGATAAAGAAATATATAATCAGTGATTGTAAAAATATTTTTATTTTAATTCTTGGCTTGGATAAATCCCATTCAAATATAGCTATAAAAAAAATATTAAATTATTTTCTAATGAAATGTTTCTCAGAAGGTAGACATCACAATTAAGAACTAGCTAATTTTTAGATTAAAGGATACATTATTAATTCAATAGTTTTGGGTTGTGTTTATGTATTGCAGAAGATATTTCCATCAATTTGATATATTGAACTAATTTTATAAAAATTTAGGATAAATCTCACATATTCAGATCTATTCTCTACTAACAGACGTAAAGGTTTTAACATCCTAAATTGGGTGTTAAGAAGTAAAGTCGTTAAAAAATGCTATTCTCTGAATTTTTAACAGCGACGTTAACATTTTATTTTTTTTGCACCAGGTGTTAACGATCCATACGAAGATAGCTATGTTTTCTGCTTGTTCGTGTTTGTACACCCCTCTAGCGAAATGTGTTGAAAATGCAAAGCTTGAAAATCATACAATAGTTGAAGAATTATTTTAAAAAGAAAGGAAATTTTTGATGATATGGTCAATGTGTTGACAAATCCAATTTTAAATAAATTTACTGGTATATTTTTTAAAACAAATCGCTCTAATCATCTGTCTGAACTAACTTATTTGACAGATCAATTAAGATGTGTTCACATGAAGACGTTTCCAATAATGATATATTTTTGCTTCTAACAATGCCATATGTACAGGGAGAGCGGAAAAAAAACCAAAACCAATATATGACCACCGATTTAAAACAAACATTTATTTTAATTCTTAAAAAATTCTCATTTCTTTTGAAATCTTATGAAACCACTACTCTATCCATAGGAAAGATAGAACCAGGATCAAAATATATAGATATTTCCCTCTTATAAATTTCATTACATCTTCTAATATCAAACTAAAGTATTCGACACAAAAAACGTGACAACACAGACAACCTTTGTAAGAAATTTCTCGACAGCCACCAGATTTAATATTTTATTTTGAATTTTCGATTCCATTTTTTCGAGATTTTTTCGTCGACTTTGTTCGACGAAAAAATTTTCAGCGAGTTTGTTTTCGCGAGATTTTGCTTAGGCGAGAAAATTTTCGGAGTTTTTCTTTTTGCGATTTTTTTCGACGAGATTTTGCTTTCGGCTAGAAAATTTTCTGGTTTTTTTCGCGAGTTTTTTCGTTGACTTTTTTCCATAAATTATTATATTACCTCTCCATTTAAAATATATTTTCCAAATCAATTATAATAAAAATAAAAATTACCACAATTTTTGTTTCACCATTTCCCCCTTGCGCCCCTAACCCCCCTCCCCCCCCTCCTACCCACTGTATACGAACTTTCTAATTTTCAGTTTCAATCAAGACTGTCTCAGAAATATCAAGTCATTGAGATAGTTAGACTTATCAGAAACTGTATTTTCTATTTATTTGAAAATTTTTTAAATTATAGGTCTATTTTTTATTTTCGATAAAGATAATAAAAAAATAATAGTAATTTGTAATTTTTTTTCATAATCCCCTATACTTAAGAATTCCCTCCTCGAGAAGGAATTGGTCTATTGTATGATTAGAGGAATTGTCCGGACTTTTGGCCGATTACCTCCCCCTCAGTTCGGGAACAAGTTAAAATTTACTTAAAATATATTCCCTATTGTCAAGTTTGCATTCAACTATCGTGCGTCGCTCTATGAAATGTCATTAGAGAACAATATAATCGTATCGTTTATGGGGGAATAGAGACGAAATAGCTCCATATATAAACGAGGTCACAATTTTTTTGAGATTCCTATCGAAGTTTTTATTTTTATTTCAAAAATAAAATTAAATAAATTTTATTTTTTGAGATCGCTGATTAAGTTTCATAAAATAATTCGGCCCAATCTCTATATATTATATAGAGAACTCACTGACTGACTGACTGACTTACAATCATCGTACATTTCTTCCAAATGGAAAAAGTAATGGTTAAGAATGGTTCAAAATTGAGATTGATTACATTCAAAATTTGTCTGAATCAATACCAAAAGGAATTCACGGGCTTGATCAAATGAATGCAGACCAACACATTATTAATTGCAACTTATTTTGATATTTAATAACGAAATTCATATTTGGTTTTATTTTTTTTTTTTAACTTAATTAAATGGCCGTCGGAAAAACCATTTGGCCAATGGCAAAATAAGTGTGTTTCAGATATAGGAACCCGAGGAAAAAGAAATTTTTTTAGTCGGGGCATAAATCTGACTTCTTATTCTCCGAGATCCGAACGCACTTATTCACAAATTGCAAATGTGACCAGTGACTCTGGTCTCGGTAATTTGGTCTTATAATTTTGTAGAAAAAACTTTTAGTTACAATCTGATTTCTAAATTACTGACGCAATTGCGGAGCAAGGTGCTTGCACTTTGTGGACCACGTTAGGTTGATAATAATTTTCCTTAAATCTAGTAAAATTTGTATTGTCTTTTGTAAATTTTAAAAATTTATTAAAATTTTGTCCAATAAAATACTTGGTCTTATCTTTTTGTTAAAGAGGGTATATTCTGGTAAACAAGCGCTTTTAAATTACCGGAAGCCCTCGGGGCTTGGTGAAGGGGTTAGCGTGCTAACCCCGTATACCAAACGTCGCGGGTTCGAACCCCAGGCAGTCCCATGATTTTATTTAAGCCATTTGGATACCAAATACCTGGACCCCCTATAGATATATTAATCAATAACGGATATCGTAAAAGTCTTACATGTCCTGAGTTGCCGAAAAGACCGTGTGAGTGGGAGTGTGTGAATGAGAAAAACTAAGAAAAGTGTGCGTGTTGGAAAAAAAAAATATCCGAAAGAAAGAAAAAATTGTGCGACCAGTCCCACCAGATTACTTCCCCGAGAAACTCCTCTGGGTCCGCTCTTGCTACCAATAGAGATGCCAAAGTGGGAGGTAGATATAAAGCTTAATAATAATTGAGAAGAAAGTCGATTCTATCGTGATCACAACATATTCTAATGTTTAAAACTATTTTATTGTTATAAATTTTATATTTTTACTAGCTGGCCTTTATTGATTTGTTTCCCTACAAATAAATAATATAATAAAAGAGTCAATATCCACTTTAAAGTCTTTCGTTAGACATTGTGGTTGGTTGGACCTCGTCTAAAGAACCGCAATAAATTTATTTAATTAATTTTTCAAAAACGAGAAAAGAGAAGAAAAATAACAAGGAAAATAAAATTTCGTTTTCAATTAATATTGTTATAAAATTTTTTATCGTTTTCTTTTTCCGATATGATATATTCCACCTAGGAGTACTAAAAAAGAAATATATTGTTTCGGGCAATAAAAAATTCGCCATGCCTATTTCAAAAGTTTCTTTTTTTTTGTAGTGGACTTTAAAAAGGGCACTAACGCACGAGTAGATCTATATTTTATTCTCTCATACAAATAGCATTTGTATCTTTCGACTTTATGCCTTGGCCATCGCATCGTCTCACTTTCTACGGGCCGACCTTTACAGCTCTTCAAACGTGGATTTACAACATCTATATTCTTTATTTTATTTGTTATATAAAAATATTGTGTGAGAGAGGTCATCGTTTCGCTGCCCTAACGAGATAAACATTTCCAATGAATAAAAGAAAAGGTCTAATTAGGAAACAAGAGCGGATCCAGAGGTGTTTCTCGGGAGGGGGGGTAATCTGGTGTGACTGGTCGCACAGCACACAATTGTTTCGTAATTTCGGTAACTTAAAGGCGCATTCTGTTCTTGTTTGCCAAAATATAAATACATATCAAATTTTTAACTAATAATTTTTAAATTTTTACATTAAAAAAAATTTTTTTTGTTTTTTTTTTTTTTTTTTGAAAAAAAGTATTTTTTTCAAATCTCGGGGAGGAGGGATTACCCCCGTACCCCCCTTGTTAGGAAAAGGTGAATGCAATCAATGCTTACCGACGGAAAGATTATTTGAATAATAATTAACTTATAACTTTTATAAGGCTGATTGATTTTTATTTTCTCTTTCCTACATATGTAATATTGTTTTGAGGTCCATGAAAGGCATGAAGGAATTCAGCTAGGAGGCTGAAATTTTATATTTAAGTTAGACACCCCCTGGGGCGTGAAAATAAGCTTTTAATCAAAATTTGCCAAAAAGTACTAGCACTTTACTGATGTATTTTTCCAGTTTTCTCAAAATTCGCTCTAACGATTTTGATTAAAATTCAAAAATCAATTATTTTTTAGATGCTCTTTCAAATGTACCAGTATATTCTCATTTTGCTCTCAAAATTGTTTGAAGACCATTTTACTTGTACTTCATAGGAAAGATAGGAAAAATGGTTGTCATGGTAACAAAATGTAAATATTTTCCCGTGTTTATAAATTTTACATCGCCCACGGGGCTTGGAGTAGTTGGTAGCGTGCCTACCTTCTATATCGAACGCAACGTTCGGACCCCAGGCAGTCCGATGATTTTATTTAAAGCATTTGGATACCAAATAACTTAAATAAAAATGCCTGGACCCCCAATTGATATATTAAACATACTGAGTATCGTTCAAAGTCTTAAATGGCCTCAGTTGGCGAAAAGACTGTGTGAATGTGAGTGTGAATGAGAAAAAAGTGTGAATGTTTTTTTCAAGAATAAAAAAAAAAAAATTACATCTTGAATTCTAATACATGTATATCAGTGGAAACTAAATATATCTCGACACAAAAAATCTAGTTTGACAAACAATGTACACAACCTTCGATTCCCGAAGGAAAGAGAAAGTTGTGTGCTGTGCGACCAGTCACACCAGATTTTTTTTAATAATTACAATTATTAATAATGTATTTGAGGAGATATTTCGATTTTTCAGCCACTTGGATTTTACTATCCGGCTAGACATGTACAGGAGCAAATAAAGAAAAGCCTGCTGACGTCTCTGTCAACTCGATATTTAACGTAGGATTTTTTCTTTAATACAAAAAGATGATTTAATTGAATATATGGATGTCCTAGAATGCAGTTTCTTTTACTCTCATATCTTTGCACATGACATTTTGACATCTATTCTCTGCTTGATGAGTATGATTGTGATAATAGAAAAAAATTGATTTTATTTTTTTCTTTTTACTTTCTCTTACCTATATATGCATATAGAGAAAGTATTGGTTTCATGCCAAAAATTCGATGTCGAGATTTTGATGGAAATAGGTATTTTGAGGTCCGCTGAGTTCAAAAAAGTGGAATTCATAAAATGGTGTGTCAATGTGTGACTGAACAAAACATCTCAAGAACGAAAAGAGCTAGGAGGTTGAAATTTTATATTGAAGTTAGAAACCCCCTAGGACGTAACACGAAGCGTTTGAACAAATTCGGCCAAAAGTATTAGTTTTGAACAAATTCGGCCAAAAGTTCTAGTACTTTACTAATGCACTTTTTCAGTTTTTTTTTTCGATTTTCCAAAACAATAATTTTTATTATAATTCTTAAATCAATTATTTTTAGATTCTGTTTAAAATGTATATTATTGAAATTGTTTAAAGCACACGACACAGGAAAGATAGGAGAAATAGTAACAAAAAATATAAAGAACCTGCTTAATATTTTTCTATGTTTATAAATATTACATTCTAAGATATCTGCGGAAACTAAATATATGTTGATACAAAAAAAATCTGGTATGGCAAGCAATGAACACATCTTCCAATTACCAAAGGTAAGAGAAAGTTGTGTGCTGACCGACCAGTCACACCAAATTTTTTTCTTGTTTTCTAATCAATCTTTTGTTTATGATAATTTGTGATTAGAGAAGTCTCCAAAAACTTCCTAGGTTTAAATATTTATAAGTATGAGCAGGATGGTAGCAGGGAATTAAATTAGACAAAAATTTAAATTGATCTTTATCCAATTTTTTATTGCAATCGCCGACGTTTCGGACGCAATAATCCTCCTTTCTCAGGACAATTGATAGTCAGTGCTATACAGATGGATGTATTTTTTTTTATAATATAAAATCGCACTTGAAGAATGTGTATTGCATTATTTTTTTTTAAACACTTACACTTTTTTCCCATTCACACTCACACTCACACACAGTCTTTTCGGCAACTCAGGCCATTAAGACTTAAATAGTTACTCGTATTTAATAATATACAAATATATGGCGTCCAGGCTTTCTTATTTAAGCAATGCATTATTTGAAACTGCATATATTTGAAGGCACTCATCGATGGCTCTTGCAATAAATGTTTCTATTTTAACTAACCCTTTCGTGGTCGCGATGTTTTAGTCATATTTGTCATTATTGATAAAGAAAAAAAAGATATGTGTTCGATTAAAATTTATTTAAGATTTTTTTCGGCATGAGAGGCTCTTTAGACGCAGTCTCTAATTATTTTATAATAGCAAGTTTGCGAGATATGTTTGTGCTTAAGATTGGGCAAAATTGCACCCCCTGGAGTCGAACCAGGATATCTACGCTTTCGCGGCGGGTGTACTACCCTTATCCTAGGACGCCGGCCCAATAAGCACAACATCTCGCATCCGCCTATTATACTAACGAAATTAAAAATCTGGTGTGACTGGCGCAAGCACACAACTTTCTCTTACCCTTCGGTAAGAGAAAGTTGTGCACCGTGCTGGTCACACCAGATTTTTGTGTCAGATATATTTAGTTTCCGATAGCACCTTAGTTTCAAACTTGCATTTTAAATGTTGACTGCTTCAAATAAACTATGGTTATTTTTCAAAATTTTAATCTCATATTTGGACATTTTATACACAATATAGATTCGTAAATAAATACAAAATTTCATAAGAATTGGGAAAAAAATTTTAAATGCCTAAAAAGTTCCAAAGGGGACCCCCTTTTGAATCGAAATTAACATACAAATCCCTATAGGAAATTAACATTGTTTCTATGCGAAGATAAGGTGGAAAGGGAATTTAAAAAGAGTAGAGAGAGACGATAATGTTTGCAAGTGGGAGAGAACATATATGTTTTCTTTGAAACAATTAAAACAGAAATAAAAAAAAATAAATGGGAATTTAAATAATAATTGATTTTTACTTTCTCTTAGCCTATATATGAAATATATAGGAGAGAAAGTATTGCGATCATGTCAAAAATTCGATGTCGAGATTTTGATGGATATACATGTTTTGAGGTCCCCTGAGTCCAAAAAAGTGGGTCCCGCAAATTGGTCTGTGTGTATGTATGTGTGTGTGTGTGTGTGTGTGTGTGTGTGTGTCGTGTGTCTGTATGTGTGGACAGATTTTTAGCATGAAGGAATTGAGCTACCGGATTGAAATTTTATATTTAACTTAGGTACCTTCCCACACGCTCAAAATAAGCTTTTGAACAAAATCGGCCAAAAAGTACTAGTACTTTACTGATGTACTTTTTCAGTTTTTTTCGATTTTCTCAAAATTCCCTCCAAGGATTTTTTTTAAAATTCAAAAATCAATTATTTTTTAGATGCTCTTTAAAATGTATATTCTCATTTTGCCGTTGAAATCTTCTGAAGACCACTTTACTCTTGTTCTTCATAGGAAAGATAGAAATGGTTGCCATGGTAACGGAATTTAAATCTTTTTCTTTTTATTAGATTAAAAATCAATTATTATTTAAATTCCCATTTTTTTTAAATTTATTTGTGTCTTTAATTGTTTCAAAGAAAACATATATGTCTCTCTCTCACTTGCAAACATTATCGCCTGTCTCTACTCTTTTTAAATTCCCTTTCCACCTTATCTTCGCATAGAAACAATGTTAATTTCCTATAGGGATTTGTATGTTAATTTCGATTCAAAAGGGGGTCCCCTTTGGAACTTTTTACGCATTTAAAATTTTTTTTCCAATTCTTATGAAATTTTGTATTTATTTACGATTCTATATTGTGTATAAAATGTCCAAATATGAGATTAAAATTTTGAAAAATAACCATAGTTTATTTGAAGCAGTCAACATTTAAAATGCAAGTTTGAAACTAAGGTGCTATCGGAAACTAAATATATCTCGACACAAAAAATCTGGTGTGACCAGCACAGTGCCAACTTTCTCTTACCGAAGGGTAAGAGAAAGTTGTGTGCTGTGCGCCAGTCACACCAGATTTTTAATCTAATAAAAAGAAAAAGATTTAAATTCGGTTACCATGGCAACCAGTTCTATCTTTCCTATGAAGAACAAGAGTAAAGTGGTCTTCAGAAGATTTCAACGGCAAAATGAGAATATACATTTTAAAGAGCATCTAAAAATAGTTCATTTATGAATTTTAAAAAAAATCCTTGGAGGAAATTTTGAGAAAATCGAAAAAAACTGAAAAAGTACATCAGTAAAGTACTAGTACTTTTTGGCCGATTTTGTTCAAAAGCTTATTTTGAGATTCTTCAAAGGTACTTAAGTTAAATATAAAATTTCAACCGGTAGCTCAACTCCTTCATGCTAAAAAAAGTTACACACACACAGAACACAGACACACACACACACACACACACACAGACCAATGCGGGACCCACTTTTTGGACTCAGGGGACCCAAACAGAACATCAAAACTCGACACGAATTTTGAGACAATTCTCTCCTAATTTCATAAGGGACGAAAAAAAATTAATTGACTAGAGAAAGATCATAATTTAATTTATTTTCATTAGTATAATAGGCGGATGCGAGATTTTGTGCTTATTGGGCCGGCGCCCTAGGATAAGGGTAGTCCACCCGCCGCGAAAGCGTAGATGTCCTGGTTCGACTCCAGGGGGTGCAATTTTGCCCAATCTTAAGCACAAACATATCTCGCAAAATTGCTATCTTAAACGATATATTGACTGGCTAATGAACGGTCTATTTGAGCATTGATTGAAAAAATTTCATCTTTTTCAAACAAGCCTCTATCTAGTTAATATCTAATTATTTTAATTGAATGATAGCCAATTTTTTAAAATTTAAATTAGATTAAATACTCTTATAAAATGATCAATACAATAAAAAAGCGAAGTCAAGTCGATTTTGTTTATGTATGCTAGAATAAACTTAAAGAAATGATGGGAAAGCAAAAGATCGATAAAATTCCTCCTTTCCATTCATTTAATCAAGTAGACTACTTGAAGAAGTCGTTGATTTTTTAATTTAATTTTCACTTTAGAATTGATTTTACGGTTTCAAGAAATAAAACACATCCTAATGCTATGTAGAATGCCAGATAATGGCTTTAAGAATGATTTAACTTACTCTCGGATGTTAAACTAAATAAATAAACTTTTTAAGTCCTTATTTAGTAATCTTTAATGAAAGCTTTATCTGATTTTTTTTTTGCATTCACAAAAAAAAAATTGGCAATGACGTTGCAAAACTTTCCCGCTCATCTTTCTCATATCTAACTATACTAAGAATAGTGTACCTGTAGGGGGAGCAGGAGGCGGGATGAGAGGGAGGGCAACCCATTTCCCCATTTCGCTCCCAACTCGTTATGCCAGTGCTTTGAATAAATATCGCCATTTGATTAAGTTCAGATATAGAACAAGAAGCAATTAAAATTTTACTGATTTCAAATAAATATCTCGTGAAATAGTTATAATATCTGAAAATTATTTTTTTTTTCTTGTACGTATGCACAAATGTAAATCAGAAGTTGAATATTTTATTAATATTTATTTTAAATTCTGGATAGAAGCACACAATACCTCAAAAGAAAGTTTTAAAATGCTTGCACAATATAGAGTGAACGTAAAACTATATATTGGTTTCAATGAAATAAAATAATTTTATCATGTTTTTAAGAATTTACTCTTTGAATTTGTAGAAGATTTATATATCAGCATTTAGATAATTTAAAAATGAATTAGAATTGTAAAAATTTTGAGAGTTACTCACCAAATGAAGGATCCCTGGAATTAAATCGCCGAGCGCAGTGACGACGTGGAAGCTGGGTCGGCATCCTCTGCCTCACTGAATAGAGCCGACAGGGAGATGGCCAGAGAAGGTTGGAGACGGCTTTGAACCTGCTGTAACAAGTTTCAAGGCATGTAGAAAAGTATATCTATATATATTCGTATGTGTGAGGGGATGTGTATGTGTGTGTGAGCACAAAGCGATTATTAGAACAATTCACATTTCAAGCAAAATTAATCTCTTTTTTAATAATTCTTTATCTGAATGAATAGAGGTGTGTAAAAGTATTTTAATTTATTTTAATTTTCTCTATGAATAAGTAGGCCTACTTATTAAAGAAAAAATCTGGTGTGACTGGTCGCACACAAAAAATCTGATGTGACAAACACAGAACACTTTAAATTACCGAAGGTAAGAGAAAGTTGTGTGCTGTGCGACCAGTCACACTAGATTTTTACTTTTGTATTAATGAAATTAAATTATTTTATTTATTTAATTATATTCTAAAGATTTTTTTTTTTCCTTTTTTTTTTTCCTTAGGGTTTTTTTTTTTTTTTTTTTGTTTTTTTTGGGACCTTATTTTTAAAAAAGGGTTTTATTTTTCCCCCCCCTCCCCTCCTTTCTAAAGAACTCTGCCATATTTCGGTTATCGAGAGATATGCTCTCTATTTCTTTTACTTTCTCATATTATTAATGATTAAAATTGATACTTTTTTTCCCAAAAAAAAGACATTTTACTGACTATTCGGCTAAAAAAGAATAGAATTTAAAGACGACTTTTTTCCGAATTTAAGAGACTTTTCTTACGCTCTCTATTCATAAGCTTTTTTAATTAAATTAAAAAGTAAATAATAAACCTAAGGTGCGGCACGGAGTAAAATTTCCCAATTTGGTCAAGTTTTCAGTTCATATTAGTAAAATCCGAACATTTCTCAGATCCAGACGCCAAACCGGACAAGTGTTTCAAATCCGGACTGACCGGACGAAATCCGGATTTATGGTAACAGTAAATATAAGTGCATAATTTATTTTTTCTTAATTATTGATGTCTAATGAAATGATAATAAGTTATTTCATCTACTGTCACTTCGTGTTTTCTTTATTCTTTTAAGAAAATTACATGAAAATTCCACTCACAAAACAAATTTAAAATATTTTCTTTAGAAAATTAACGATTATCGATTCTCTTTGAAATCACAAAAGAAAATTAATTTTTAGGTTTTCAATAACAAAAGAAGAGATTAATTATTTTTAAAACAAAAATAAAATTCAATTAATTCTTGTTCCATTAATAAAAAAAATTTTTTTTAAATATATATGACATATTTAGATCATCTTTCTCAACTTCGTGTATATAATAAAATATAATCATGTTAATTAAAACTGACAAAATGTAATTATTCAAGTCTATCAGTTAAGAGAAGAAAAATCTCGTTGAGAGAAAACGGAGCAAAAAAAAGGTCAATAAGAAAGTTAATTATATACCAACACGGAGATAACTTCTAGGATTTTTTTTTTTAATTTTCATTATCGAGTAAAACCAAACATTCATTCAGTGAAGAGAGCGAAACAATTAAAATCAGGTTCATTTTAAAATCAATTTCAAAGAGAATTATGGCCTTCCAAATGGCCACAATCGATTTCCATTTATTCTAAAATTGATTTGCTAATAAATCATCAAAGATAAATTTAAACAACAATAATTAATAGATATTGTCGTATGAAATAACTTTATATAAATTTAAATGTCTGAATAATTTCGTTTTAAACGTCAGAGAGTATAAGTATTCACCAAAGAATAAACCAATGTTCTGCAATAATCGTCAAAGATAATAAATGCGAGATTATCAACTCTTTCGATGGATATTGAAGCTTATTTCACAATTGTATTAGTTAATATGCAATCCTATGGATGAAATAATAATTCTTCATCAGGATTAATTTTTAATAGACTCAGGTCAATAAAAGAAAATATCTTTTTGGGTCAGGAATGTAAAAAAAATTAAATGAATGGTATAGATAGTGACAGAGAAAAAAATTATGATTTAAGTTAGGCAATTTTAGGTGACAATTGGAACTTCTTTAGGCTTAAAGACGACTTGTTGGATTAATGACAGATGTCGGATTCTTCTGGCCTTATCAATGAAAAAAGACCAAGATGGATTTTTCTACAAATAAAGAACATTTGGAGGAGTATTTTTCTCACTTTTGTTTTATAAAAATCTGGTGTGATGGTCTCACAACACATAGCTTTCTCTTACATTTGGTAATTAAAAGTTGTGTTCTGTGCTTGTCACACCAAATTTTTTGTGTCGGCATATATTTAGTCCTCGCCGATATATTAGAATTCAAGATATAGAAATATAGCCTAAACATAAAAAAATATATTTTGTTACAAAGGCAATCATCATTTCCCTTATTTGTCCTATGAAGTACAAGAGTGAAGTTTGCTTCAAAGAGCAAAATCAGAATATACGATTTAAAGAGCATATTAATTGATTCTTGAATTTGAATCCAAATCATTAGAGCAAATTTCGAGAAATTTGAAAAAAAAACCTGAAAAAGAACATCAGTAAAGTACTAGTACTTTTTTGCTAAAAGCTTATTTGCACGTCTCAGCGATGTACCTAACTTAAATATAAAATTTCAACCTCGTAGCTGCTTTAAATTGAACACAGACACGACAAATTTTTATCTTGGTATTATAATTATACTAGCAGACTCTTTGAAGGACTTTTTTTTATTTGTTTTAAGGTCTTTTTCGGCATCTAAGGCCATTTAGATCCCATTCCTATTTATTTCAAATGATTGGTAGCCAATTCATTGAAATAAATTTTTCTCGATTTGGACGGGAAGGGTCCGTCAGGGACTTATCACCAAGTGTTGTCTACTTGGCATGCAAGCCCATTGGCTTTGCTTGGCAGTTGGCAGTTGGCTGAGAATCCCCCATTCGTTCGACCACTTGTCTGCCTGCAAATCAAACTAAATCCGAATCTCGAAGGCGTTAAAAAGAGGCAAGAGACCATCAGGTGTCTGTCTATCTTCAAATGCAATCTTTATGGCCTTTTTATGTCTTCTTGGGAAAATGTGTTTCTCATACACAATTAATCATTCACTACCGGTATTGTGCCAAATGTCTAGACAGATAGTCAAGATCCTTCTATAAATATAAGAAAATATGACTATTTTATCCTATTGTCAATAAACATTGGAGTAGAGATTGAACTCATACTTTATGATTTAAGGATCAATGCTTAGTTTAGTATCCAGAATAAAAATAAATAATATGAATAATACCGAAATGGCTTCAGAAGATTTTTTTTCAGGAGAGGAGATTAAGCAATTAATCTAAAAATCATTTACAGTCAAACATATTTTCAGGGTTACCGAGAATATTGTCGAGCCCAGGGGTTGTTTATTACGCCACCACCCAAAGAGTTAACCAACCCTCAAATGGACGATGTTATGCATAAAGGAACCAAGCGTTATTATAATCGTAAATGAGATAAGACCGCCATCTTGTAGAGGAAAAGAAGATCTACCTCTTTATTTAAATCTCAGCATTATTACTCTATGCACTTTTTTGTATAAAACAAGAAAAAAGTCATTGAAATTGGTTTTGTTTACAATTGTGCAAATGAAATGCCCTTTATCTCAGTTTAATGGCGCTTGGTTCCTTCATGCGTAACATCGTCTAATTAATCTTTGTGGCATTTAAGGTAATAAATAGTTTCAAGTTCGGGACTCCTCAGATGGAAAAATTTCAAGAAAATAGTGTCAATTTTGTTTTTATTAGTGTTGAAGCTCAAAGGTCAGGGAATGTAATCTCTTCCTGTTAGGGGTTGTTTGGGCATAGAGGCCTGCACGGGTACGGGTGGGTCGGCCCGCGGATGTTTTTGTTTTCGTTTTCCAAAAAAAATTATTTTTGTAGTATTGATGGAGAATTGAAAGAATTTTTTTTAGGGTAAAACTGATATTATTTTTGAAAAGAGAATGTTTTAAACCCCTTAAATCAAAAAGAAAATTGATTTTGTAGTAGTACCAAAAAAAAGTAATTTCGAAAATTTGGAAAAAAAAGTTGCTTCCTTGCACATAACTCCCGCCCTTATTGCTATTTTATTTCTCCATATTTTTTGATGCTTTATAATGGGTTTAAATATTCGTCATTACTTTTGTTAAACCCTATAATACAGATAATCGATTATTAAGAAACAAAATGTGGGAAAAGAGAGAAAGAGTTTAAAAGGTAAAACGTAGCATTTGCTTTGCGTAAAAAAGATGAATGCATTCTTATTTTTAAATGAATAAAATTTCCTTTCAATTGGAGTAAATGATAAAAATGCCTCTTTGAAATATTATTTAATTATTATTTTATATAACAAATAAATAATTTAACAATTGTAAGGATTCTCAAATTGTTAACGCCTACGTTTTCAGTAAATTCAAAACAATAATAAAAAAAGCCACAAGATTATGAGTATTCTTTGCTTAGTTATAAACTTAAAATTATTTATAAAATGGATGATTTGGGATGGAGCCCCTCTGACGCCCCCTGAATACAAATGCATCCCAATCCGCTTTTAAATAGGATTGGATCCTGCTGACCCTCTTTGATTACACGTTCGGATTGATTAAATTAAAAAATCTAACAATATAAAAGTATTTCTAATAATAAATATATTCAAGTCAAAATGATCAGTGAATGAAATGGAAAATTCTCAAATAAACTCTGAAATAAACTGAAAATCTTTCTTTTATCAGTTATTTAAAATCGTCATTCCTTGTTGAAAGAGCAAATATGTGAATAATAATTACCTGGTGGTGCTGGAGCTGATCACTTGACAATGAGAGAGCGAGAGAGAGAGAGATGGAAGCTGGTGCTGTTATCTTTGAGGCGTCGTAGTCTCGTCTGCCGGGTTGCAGGCAGAGGAGGCGGCGGCGCCCGCCGTCGCCGCTCTCTGACGTCACTGGTGGGGGAAAGGTCGCTCGCAGCTCAACAATACTAGCCAACAATAAGAGATAAAATTATTTTTTATTAAATTTTGATCATTTTAATAGACGTAAAAAACATACTATAATATAATACTATAAAGAAAAATAATTTCTACAGTTTTGCTTTTATTTTGTTTTGATATTGTATTGATATTGTTTTCATTTTATTGTATTTAGATTGCTTTTATTTCGCTTTAATATTGTATTTATATTGTTTTTATTTTTTTTACTATTTGTTCTGTTTTACCAACTTTCGATTACCGAAGGTAAGAGAAAGTTGTTTGCTGTGACTAGTCACAGCAGATTTTTTACTTTCTCTTACCTCTATATATATGTTAATATATATAGAGAGAGAAAGTATTGGTTTCATGTCAAAAATTCGATGTCGAGATTTTGATGGATATACACGTTTTGAGGTCCCCTGAATCCAAAAAGGTGGTTTTCGCGACATGGTCTGTCTGTTTATGTGTTCAATTTAAGCCATGAAGGAATTGAGATAGGAGGTTGAAATTATATATTTAAGTTAGACATCCACCTTGGGCGTGAAAATAAGCTTTTGATCAAAATCAGCTAAAAAGTACTAGTTGCACCAGATTTCTTTAATTAAAAATATTTTAGCAAGAAATGGGAGTAGAAAATTACTTTCTCTTGCCTCTATATTATGTTAATATAGAGTGTAAAGAGAAAGTAATGCTCTCATGATAAATTTATCCACTAACAACTGTAAAAATTTGTAGGCTAACTTCCTTTAAATTTACATTTTATTTTATTATATTGAATATGTGCAACGCTTGGCCCTTGTTTCCAATTATTAAAAAAAAAAAAAACATTAATTAAATGATAATTTTAGAAAAATTTAAAACCGTTATTTATAATATAACTCCATGGAGCATAAATTATTTCATTGAAACTAAAAAAATAAATAAGTAAAATAAATCACGTATGCTGGATTGAATTAAGGTTATGGAGAAGAAACAACCAGCGAATTATTTCCACGTTTTACGCTCTACTATTATATAATTTGATGCACTGAGAATGGTTTTCGTTAAGCAAACCGAAATATTTGCAAATAGATTATTTTGACGTGGAAAGAATTCGCTGGTTGTTTCTTCTCCATAACCTTAAAAATAAATAAGGTCTGATGTAGGCCTACTGTGCGGCTACACCAGATTTATTTTATTAAAAATTGCTTATTTATAGATACGAGTAGGATGGCAGCCAGGAAAGAAATCAGACAAAAACTTAATCAATCTTTATCTAATTTTATTTCGGTTGCCGACGTTTCGGACGCAAATCGCGCCCTTCCTCAGGATATCTATTTACTATTGATTGTCCTGAGGAAGGGCGCGATTTGCGTCCGAAACGTCTGCAATCTAAATAAAATTAGATAAAGATTGATTAAATTTTTGTCTGATTTCTTTCCTGGCTGCCATCCTACTCGTATCTATTAACAGTTCAACCATCATCCCAATATTATTGCTTATTTATGTTTCATTTTTTATTTTTTTTATTTTCTTAAAAATTCCCAATTTTTTTTTTTTTTTTTTTGTTTTATTTAAATACTTAAGTAAAACCTTGGTCATGACTCATTTTTTTGTTGAAAACAGATTTTTTAGCGACTATTTAGCTTAAAAGACTTTCTCTAATTAAAATATATAAACTAATTTAGTCCTATTTGATCGTTTCCTCTTAAGGAGTAATCTAATCCATATAAAATATAATACAACAATAAAGTTATAATATTCAACTTTTTATTCAGAAAGAGATAAGTTTTATATTTTAAAAAGCTTTAAAAAAAGTTATATGTCTATTCGTTTATGGCTCTACTTTTTTGGGAGACAAATTTAAAAGACGTTCAACTTAAGATTTAGGCCTAGAGTTGTAATATTATTAACTCGTGAATATATCTTCTTGTTTGATGAAGGGCTCCGTAGCCATTAATTAAATCCATTGGTAAACATTAATTGGCTTGAATAAGCCAAGCGAATAGATTTGCCTAAGCGAGAAACAGTCTGTTATCTCGCATGACCATTTGGACATCTGCAGATCTCTATCAGCTGTTATGGACCATTCAAATGCAGAATCTTCTTTAAATATGAATGGAGAGTTCCAAGGCTTTTCGGAATTTTTTTTTTTTTTCTATGAGTATGAATTAATCAAGACCGAAAAATGACGAACTTGTAATGTGAATGGGATAAAAACATTTTCAGAGACATTATTATTATCATTCGAATAAGGGAGATATATAAAAAGATGATTAATAGAAATATTAAAATTTTTTGTTTATTTGATATCGATTTTTATTCTAAATCAAACAGGATATTTTTTTCTTTATTAATGAAAAAAAAATCTATTGAAAAGTATTTTCCTATTTTTTGATATACGTATATTATTTTTTCATAATAAAAAGAAATGTTTGTTTTTAATATTATATGTGTATATAGAAGATGGTGGAATCATTGTTTTTATAATATTACAAATTTGGTATGTACAGTGAGGGTCAATATTAAGTTATCTGCTTGTGATTATTTCATTGTTTATAGACCTATTTTTTAATGGAAACTTTCAGTGGCGTAGCGAGCTCAACTTGCGCCCGGGGCATAATACCTTTTCAGCGCCCCCCCCCCCCCCATTCGAAAACCATATAATATTATATGTAAAATATAGAAAAATTATTATATTACACTGGCACTAAATTTAAAATATATTTTCCAGAAATAATTTATAATAAAAATAAAAATTATCCAGAAATTTTTTGTTTTGTGAACCATTTGGCGCCCCCTAGCGCCCGGGACATGATGAACCCCCTTGCCCCTCCCTCACTACGCCACTGGAAACTTTCATGGTTCAAACCTAGAAAATTTCCAATAAAGAGTTTTTTTACTTAATTTTAAACTGGTAACCGTTGGCTCCAGTGGCGTCATTATGGGTGAGGGGGGGCATTATGCCCCCCCCCCCCCAAGTAAGATCTGACAAGGTTTTTTATTTCAAATTTTATATTATTCTAGATAAAATCTTTCGCAAAATATATCTATGAGTATATAAACTGTAGACGAATTAAACAATTAATTAAATTAAATATCTTTTGGCACACATTTGAGTACATATTTGTTAGTAAAGCTGCTGCTGTCAAAAAATTTGTTAGTAAATTTTAAGAAAAAAAATGTTTGCCCCTCCCAAGAAAAAGTTGAAATAACGCCACTGGTTGGCTCTAGTTGAAACATGATTTAATAGGAGAATTAAATGCAAGTAAGATAACACAAGGTTTTTTGTTTAAAATTTTTGTTCAAATTAAAAAAAAATCAAAAAAAAAAAAACACTCAAAATAACCCCAATCATTGGGCAGCCTGGGGTCCGAACCCCCGACGTTCGGTATAGAAGGTAGGCACGCTACCAACTACACCACGCCCGAGGGCTTGTTTAAATTCATGATTTTTTTTTATTTATTTAAGGTCTTTTTCAGCATCCGAGGCTATTTAGATTCCGTCTCTATTTATTTCAATTTATTGGTAGTTCCTAGCACAAAAGACCGATACTGTACCACTGTGCAATGTCCCAAGAGCTTGGTTCAATTGGTTTGAATAAATTTTCATCGGATGATGAATTTAACAAATAAAGCATCTATTGTTATTAATAATAACACAATCGGTTTGCATTGTAAAGTAAACCAGCCTCCTGGATTTCTTTTAAGAATACTTTATTCTCAAAGTCCAATGCAATAGAAATAGAGTCAAATAAACAAGCTCGAGAAAATGAAATTTTCTCATGTCTTTTTCTTCCATCTCGACGATCAACAAGATTGTTTGTACATTCTCCGATTCAACAAAAAAAAAAAAAAATCCCGGGAGAAAAAAGTCGATAGATATTTTGGAAAAAATAAATAAAGAGATATCTTTTTTTTTTGAATTTGAATATTGTATTTAATATGTGTAAATAATATAACAAACAAAAGATATGATTATACTCGTGCGAAAAAATTTAAACCGAATTCTCTGGTTTTAATGCGAGAAGCATGGCGATGGGAATGAATTCGACGAGAAGTGGTATTTTCAAAGATTTGTTACAGTAGATTTCCTCTCTCTCACGCTCTCGATGCTAAATTCTCCTTGCTTTTATATAGAATAATAGCTAAATTCTAAACTTGTAAATAGGGAAACATTTGTTTAAAGAGTCGAGACTTAAAAACCGGAACCATTAAGTAAATTAAATCAAACCAATCGGTCAGTTGGTTTAAATATATTACGTGTCTTTATTTATTCCAACAAAAAATACTTATCTCAATGGTGTGATTTTAGAATAAAATCGAATTTTTGACATGAATATATAGGGTAAGAGAAAGTAAAAAAGAATAAAAAAAATCTTGTGTGACTGGTCACACAGCACACAACTTTCTCTTACCTTAGATAATCGAATGTTGTATTCTGTGCTTGTCACACCAGATTTTTTTGTGTCTAGATATATTTATTTTCCACCGATATACTAAAATTCAATATGTAAAATTTATAAACATGGAAAATTTTTATTTATTGTCAATAAATTCTCCTATCTTTCCTATGAAGTACAAGAGTAAAGAGTTCTTCAAAAGATTTCAAAGGCAAAATGAGAATATATATTTTAAAGAGCATCAAAAAAATAATTGATTTATGAATTTTAAATAAAATCGTTAGAGCGAATTTTGAGAAAATCTAAAAAAAAAACCTGAAAATGTACATCACTAAAATACTTTTTGGCTGATTTTATTCAAAAGCTTAGTGTTACGTCTAAGGGGGGTGCCTAACTTAAATATAAAATATCAAACTCCTAGCTCTTTTCGTTCTTGAGATATTTTGTTCTCAGACACAGACAGACCATTTTGCGAAAACCACTTTTTTGGTTCCAGGGGACCTCAAAACGTGTATCCATCAAAATCTCAACATCGAATTTTTGACATGAATCCAATACTTTCTCTCTCTTTATATTAAAATATATAGATGTAAGAGAAAGTAAAATAATCGAATTAGGAGTTTGTAACTTTATTTAAGGACACGCTTTAATGAATTTTTTTTCTTCACCTTTTCAGCTGAGGTCATTTAGCAAGGGGGTCGAGGGGACTAGGGGACACAGTCTCCTGGCTAGCCGGAAAGCCCACCGAAGGCTTTGCGACTATAGTCAAATAAAAAAAATTTCTTATAGCATAGGTCCAAAAATGCTTCGTTTTAACCCTCGATTTATTTCAATATAAAAATTTCAAATGGTCGCCATTTTGAAAAATACCATAAGATAAGGTTAAGTAATTTTATTTTAAAACTAGACCTTTACATCAAAAAGCACCATGCCAAATTTCATTATAATTAGTCATTCCATTTTTACTTTCTCTTACCTATGTATATATGTAATATATATATAGAGAGAAAGTATTGGATTCATGTCAAAAATTCGATGTCGAGATTTTGATGGATCTTCACGTTTTGAGGTCCCCTGAATCCAAAAAAGTGGTTTTCGCGACATGGTCTGTCTGTGTGTCTGTGTGTCGTGTGTGTGTGTGTGTGTCTGTGAACAAAATATCTCAAGAACGAAAAGAGCTAGGAAGTTGAAATTTTATATTTAAGTTAGGCACCCCCATGGGACGTGACACGAAGCTTTTGAACAAAATCGACCAAAGAGTACTAGTACTTTACTGATTCACTTTTTCAGTTTTTTTCGATTTTCTCAAAATTTGCTCCAACGATTTTTTTTTAAATTCAAAAATCAATTATTTTTTAGATTCTCTATAAAATGTATATTCTCATTTTGTGATTGAAATCTTCTGAAGACCACTTTACTCTTGTACTCCATAGAAAAGATAGGAGAAATGGTTGCCATGGTATCAAAATATAAATATTTTCCCATACTTATAAATTTTACATCTTGAATTCAATTGTACCCAGGGGGGTCAAACTCGGTTTGTTTACATTTTTTTCATTCCAAAAAAGTGACGTCATGGAGCTCCTCTTTTCGTAAAAGTTCTTTCGGAACAAACCATTTATAAATATTTATAAACGGTATATTATTAATAAAGCTGAATAAATACCAGGGGCTAAATTAGTTTAGTCAGAAACTATAAAATTTGCAAACAAAACAAAATGAATGTGAACTAGGTTATAGGCAGTCAACAATGCTGCCACATAGAAAAATACAAGCCAGGAGGAGCTTCATGACGTGGACCAATCAAAAACTGTGACCGGAAAATTGTTTGTTTACTAGTTTATGGCCAACCTGTGTATTTAAAGACCTTGATTGTACCCTACTGTCGGAAACTAAATACATGTCGACACAAAAAATCTGGTGTGACAAGCACAGTACACAACTTTCGATTACCGAAGGTAAGAGAAAGTTGTGTGCTGTGCGCCAGTCATACCAGATTTTTTATTATTTTTTTTTTTTAATAAAATCCTCACACTTTTTTTCTCATTCACACTCACACTCACACACACATTCACAGAGTCTTTTCGGCAACTCAGGCCATATAAGACTTTTTACGATATCCGTTATTGATAAATATACATATATGGGATCCAGGCATTCTTATTTAAGCCATTTGGTATCCAATTTGCTTAAATAAAATCATCGGACTGCCTGGGGTCCAAACCCACGACGTTTGGTATATGCGGTTAGCACGCTAACCTCTACGCCATGCCCCGAGGGCTAGTCATTCCATTCTGGAGATAGAAAAAATTTAGTGAAAAAAAAAAAAAATAAAAAAATGCCGGCTATCGGAAAAACAAAGCATTTTTTGTCCTATGCTATAAGGAACTATTTTCTTTATTTGAATATAAGAAAATCACTCGAGACTTGGCAGCCTATTTCAGAAACACCCTGTATGTTAGATGGCATCGGATGCTTCTTTCCCGGGGCCACCTATCCGATTTGTAATCGTACTTGCATTGTTTAACAACAACATTCTGGTGAATTAGTAAAATTTTCTAATTTTTTTTTCCTTTCTCAATCATTGTATTCTTACAATTTTCTTATTTCTGATCAAACTTTAGACTAGGTATATTATGCTGAGCCCATAGATGAAGAAGAGCTGTTAAGCTCCGAAATATTTTTATTTGACCTTCATTCTTGATTTTCTTTCAAGTTAGATGTAAATTCGACCATTAAACTCCAGAAACTTAAGAATATATAAAATACCATTTAAGTTTTGTAATGAGCGTTTATAATGTGGGCTTTTCGTGGGCGATGGTGGTGGTGTGTGGCCTTGGGTAAATAAATAGAGAATATTTTTTTTTTTATTTATTTTTTTTTTTGCAAAAGTTGAGTGTTTATAAAGCCTTAATTAAGTAAAGCTTTCTCATTCTATTTTAAAGTCTTAACAAAGAAACTTCATGAAAACCTAATTTAACTTAAAATACAAATATTTGCGGGAATATACAAAAGTTATTTTTATATTATTTATATTTAATTTATCGAATGCCATTTCTTTGGGGTATTGATTAAAATGATTTGTATTTGTGTTAATTTTACTTATACGTAAATGTATAAGATATTTCAAATTTAATGTTTAATAAATTACAGTATCATTAACTTACAGGTAGATTATAACAGGTCTGCTTAACAAGAAACAAAATGTCACGTTTTTTTTTTTTTTTTTTTTTTTTTTTTTTGACGCGCAGTGTATATTGATAGCCTTAGGAGTCAAGGAGTGTGGGTTCGGTTCCCAGAACAATCCGAAAAATAAAAATCATTTAAAATCTATATGGCCAAAAAGACTTTTAAAAAATTATAATTCTATTCTATTCTATTGAGAATATTATTATTTATTATTATTATTTTTTTTTTTTTTATTTCAGGTTTAAGGTCTTTTTTCGGAAACGCAGGCCATTTAGACCGCGTCTCTATTTATTTCACCTCGATTGGTAGCCTATCCTATTGAAATAAATTGTCGAATAAGACGGGATGCAAACCCGCGACCCTTGGTATAAAAGGCCAACACGCTACCCAATTTAAATTATTATATATTTGTTACAAATTATATAAAATAAATAAAAGTTGTGTGGGCTGGTTGTTGAGATTGATAAATAGGAGAAATGAGCAGCGCCTGTTTATCCATCATACAAATTATTAATTAGCAAATATTTCTGGTTCCAAAACGCTACTCATCATCAGTGCAGAAAATAGTTTTGGTGGTGGATGTCGTTGCTGGTAATTTGCCTATTTAAGAACATTGATATGAAAATAGTAAATATTTATATAATCAGAAGCAAAAATATAGACGACATCCACCACCAAAACTATTTTCTGCACTGATGATGATTGAAGTTTTGCAACCCAAAATATTTGCAAATAAATGGTGTGTATGGTGGATAAATAGGAGCTGGTATTTTCCTATTTAACAAAATAAATAAACGATTATATAATAGACAATGAAAAATAACAAAGTGTATGTCCTTAGATGCCGAAAAAAGCTTTACAAAAAATATAAACCAAATTTAAATAGAGGTGTTGAAGAAGACTAATTAAAAATATCAGATTGAGCCAGTGGGTAAAATATTTTTTTAAATCATCACTCAAATAAAACAACGACAACAAAAAAATATTCTAACTAAATTGATTGAAAATAGGTAGAGCCTTGTTTGAAAAAGACAACCAAAGCTCAAATAGACTGTTCATTAACTCAGTCAATATATTGTTTAAAATAGTAAATTTGCGAGATATGTTTGTGCTTAAGATTGGGCAAAATTGCACTCGAGCCACGCTTTCGCGGCGGGTGGACTACCATTATCCTAGGATGTCGGCCCAATTGATTGAAAACCTACTCTAAAACTTATTTAACCTTAGCTTAAATTAAACACTAATTTTGATTGCAAGTAGGGAAAAAATTATTCGTTAACGATATGATCAAAGGATTCAAAAAACGAAAACTTTGGAATAATTCTAGACATTTGTGATAAAAGTTTATAATTGAAATACAAGAAAATTAGCCAAATTCAATGACAACTATCCCGAGCACGATGGAGTTGTATTCAAATTTAAAATAATTTCAAAGACCAATCGGTATTCGAGAACTTGAACAAACATTCTAGAAGAGAATTCCTAGAAAATCAACTCAACCATTGTACAATACAATAGCAAATAACATTGGAATTCTCTCCCAACTTATAAAATCAAATTAAAATATGAAATGGGACAGAAATGAAAATATAAGTTGAAAAAAGTCAAAAAATAAAAGCGAAAATTATCTAATGACAGTACAAAGAGCAAAATTGTGGGATCAATACTCATTTTCTGGGAAAAATTTTACTTAACCATTTAATTAAGGAATTAATTAGGCCGTACTCCTCTTTTAGTATTCTGACATTTAGGCAAAGATTTATCCATATCAATAAAGATTTTGCATAAGTTAAAGGCGCTTCTAGACAGTGGTGCCTCAAGTGTCGGATGAGCGAACTTCCGTTATTTTAATTGGCATGTAAGTGCCTAACTACATGCGCTCTCAATGAGGGATCAACTTTAGTCATTATTTGAGTTGATTAAACCTTTTATTTGTATCTCTTTTTTTCTTAAGTTAAATATGCTGGCTCCAAGTATGTATATTTCAAAAAATTATATTAGTGTATATGTCCATTCGTTTCTTACTAGTGAAATACGACGGATCAGATATTCTTTTTTCTAAATATGGGTACTGGTTTGAAATGCAATAATTCTTGACTGAGATCAGGGGTGAATCTAGGAAGAGAATGTGGGTGATATATTCCCCTTCTCATACGATACGAAATACCTCCCAATGGGAAAAGAAGTCTTCCCCCGGGAATTTTTTTAAATTTTATGTATCTAAAAACATTTTTGGACCACCTAAACAATCCCGAAATATTTTAGAGTTGTGCTAAAACTCTAGATATTTTACAACTCTAGATATGTATAATTTAATGTGACATTTATTATTAAGTTTATGTAGAGAGATCGACTTCTACTTGAGCAGTTTCTAGTTTTAAAAGTAAAACTATAAACTGCTTTTTAAAATCTTCAAATGTGATCGAGTGTCGAGTACAGTCAACACGAAAATTTTTTCATTTTTATTCTTTTCACTTGTAGGATTTCGGGGGAGGGGGAGGCCTGCAGCCCCATCAGACCTCTCCTCCCACCATAGATACTCCACTGAGAGAATATAATATTTTTATTTTAAATTATTAAACATAAATAAAAAAAAAATTAGTTTAATTAACTTTCTCGCCCTCGGGGCATGGCGTAGAGGTTAGCGTGCTAACCTCGTATACCAAACGTCGCGGGTTCGACCCCAGGCAGTCCGATGATTTTATTTAAGCCAATTGGATACCAAATGGCTTAAATAAGAATGCCTGGACCCCTATATGTATATTTATATAATAACGGTTATCGTCTAAAGTCTTAAATGGCCTGAGTTGCCGAAAAGACTGTGTGAATGTGTGTGTAGTGTGAGTGTGAATGAGAAAAAGTGTGAATGTTTTTTTTATAAAAAAAAAAAAAAAAAAAAAACTTTCTCTAACGCTTGTGACGCCGCCACTGCTCAGAAAGAAGACATTAGCTAACCCGGGATTATAGGCACGAGAAGTGCTTAGAGTCTTGTGTTAGCTTCCCGTTGCAAGGAACAAAAATTTATTTCATTTGAATAGGCTACCAATCTTTTAAAATAAATAAAAAATGAGGTCTAAATGGCCTTAGATGCTTAAAAAAGGCTTAAACTAATTTAAAAAAAAAAACTTGCTTTAATATTGCAAAAAATAGGCCTACATAAATTTCTTTTCATTTATAACATCTTCATACTGTACATTTCCTATAAGAGTAATTGTAACCTTGACATTTAATAATTCAAAAAGTTTTATGAATTTCGGGACGAAAATAATTTTCCTCTAAACCCTAGAAGGTTTTCTTTAATCATATAAAATTTGATTTTGAAATTCCAATGGTCAGTTATCCAAATAGAGCTTGACAAACAGATAGACGGACGGACATTATCGAATTATATATATAGAAGAAGAAGAAGATATTATAAGATGAAATATGAAGAGGAGAAAAATATTTATATGTCTAACTCGAAGAGGATGATAATTTATAATCTTTTTAATATTTGTTAAAATGCCTTTTTTACTGAGATAGTTTTCTTCCCCCTGAATATCGCTTTCACTTTTAGAATTATCTCTCTGAATTAAATAGAAGTGCGGAGAGAGATGGATTCGAAACATTTCTCCTTCTGATCTCTTCTCTTGGTATGTGTGTCGGTGTGTTTATTAATGGTCCTTCTTGGTTTGGTTTGCAGGTTTCGGCGATGGAGCCGATGTTCCTGGTGCTGATCCAGGGATGCTTTTGGGCGGTCGGCCATTGCTTGTAAGCACCCTTCAGTTCAGCCCTTTGGCTCATTCATCTTCTTATTGATCATTCTTTGAAAAAGATAATGGGAAATATGTTAACAGCGTGGCGAAGAAAAACGAGTGTTTATCATTCATTCTTGAATCGAATTAGGGAGATTTTTCACATGACTAGAATATTAATATATCAAATACGTTGCCTCTAATTATTTTTATGAACACCGTAGTAATAAACTTAAAAAGGATATTTTTCTCAACAAAATTTGTTTTTGGATTCTAACAAGAATTTTAAAGTTGTTTTGGTAGACAAATAAGAAGATGGAAAGATAGAACTTAATGGGAAAATTTGGAATTTGTGAGGCTCTTAAAAAGTAGGGGGATTCCCTTTGCCTAATCTGAAATTATTATTGCTAATAAAAACAACTCAGTCCAGTTTTTTTGGAATAAATGCTTTGCAAACAGACAAACAAATTTTGTATTTTATATAATATTATAGTTTATAGAAGATTAGACAGGCATTCAGTGATTTTAGTGCCGGCCTATTTTGAGCTAATTCTGGGTATATTCCAAAAAATTCCAAAAACACCATCAGTTTTTTTACTTTCTCTTACCTCTATATATATGTTAATCATACGGGTGGGCCAATAGTGTGGACGGAAGATTGTGGGCTTATTAACGGACATTTTAAAATTTGTTGATCGCACACAACGTGGGGCCTTTAGGGCTACAAATTAAAAATATTTTTGTTCCAATTGCACCTAATATACAGGGTGGTCCATATCAAAGTTATGTTTTTTAAATGGAACGCCCCGTATATTATTGCATATTTGGATTCTACGGCCAATTTTATTATGAGTTTATGTCATGCAATGTATTCTAAAACAAACAGTTTAGCGCAAATCGGGATTTAGTGAAAAAAACTGCTGTCTGAAAAATTGAATATCCGCGAACCATAAGACTTAGGGGACTGTTCTTTTGTGATGTTACTAATCATGAAATGTACTAATGTAGGCCAGATGAGTAACCCGGAATAATTCTTGTGTTGGGAGATAGGCTATGCCAATTTGGAAAATTTCAATCATGGATAACTTCATTATTTCAAATGGAACATGCTACTTTTTTTATGCCATGGGACGTGAAATTTAATTATCTTTCAGTTGATATAAGGTTGTCTATATCTATCTTTGGTAGTTTTCTTTTTATTCCAAAATATCTGATAACGAAAAAAAAAAAATATTTATTATAGACAAAATAATTGAAAAAAAATCCAAACTCAAAACAAAATTGTAATAAATGGAAAAAATATGCTAAATATTCGAAAATGTCTTTAAATTTCCCTTAAAATCATTTATTTGAACTCCTCAAAGAAGTCCCGCTTGCTCAAATTCGGGTTATGATTTGTCAACAAGATGGCGCACCTCCTAACCTGAACATAACCCTAATTTATTTTTCGAGAAGTTCAAATAAATGATTTTAAAGGACATTTAAAGACATTTTCGAATATATAGCATATTTTTTCCATTTATTACAATTTTGTTTTGCGTTTGGATTTTTTTTTAATTATTTTGTCTATAATAAATATTTTTTTTTTTTCATTATCAGATATTTTGGAATAAAAAGAAAACTACCAAAGATAGATATAGACAACCTTATATCAGCTGAAAGATAATTAAATTTCACGTCCCATGGCATAAAAAAAGTAGCATGTTCCATTTGAAATAATGAAGTTATCCATGATTGAAATTTTCCAAATTGGCATAGCCATATCTCCCAACACAAGAATTATTCCGGGTTACTCATCTGGCCTACATTAGTACATTTCATGATTAGTAACATCACAAAAGAACAGTCCCCTAAGTCTTATGGTTCGCGAGATATTCAATTTTTTCCAGACAGCAGTTTTTTCACTAAAGCCCGATTTGCGGCTAAACTGTTTGTTTTAGAATACATTGCATGACATAAACTCATAATAAAATTGGCCGTAGAATCCAAATATGCAATAATATACAGGGCGTTCCATTTAAAAAAACATAACTTTGATATGGACCACCCTGTATATGAGGTGCAATTGGAACAAAAATATTTTTAATTTGTAGCCCTAAAGGCCCCACATTATATACGATCAACAAATTTTAAAAATGTCCGTTAATAAGCCCACAATCTTCCGTCCTCGCACTATTGGCCCACCCGGTATATAGAGAGAGAAAGTATTGGATTCATGTCAAAAAATTCCATCTCGAAATTTTGATGGATATACACGTTTTGAGGTCCCCTGAGTCCAAAAAAGTGGTTTTCGCGACATGGTCTGTCTGTGTGTGTGTTAAATTTTAAGCATGAAGGAATTGAGCTGGGAGGTTGAAATTATATATTTAAGTTAGACACCCATCTAGGACCTGAAAATAAGCTTTTAGCCAAAATCGGCCAAAAAGTACTAGTACTTTACTGATGTACTTTTTTTAGTTTTGTTTTTTTTCGATTTTCTCAAAATTCGCACCAACGATTTTTTTTTAATTCAAAAATCAATTATTTTTTAGATGTTCTTTAAAATGTATATTCTCATTTTGTCATTGAAATCTTCTGAAGACCACTTTACTCTTGAACTTCATAGGAAAGATAGCAGAAATGGTTGTTATGGTAACAAAATATAAATATTTTTCCAACTTATAAATTTTACATCTTGAAAATGAATGTACCTTACTGTCGGAAACTAAATACATGATGACACAAAAAATCTGGTGTGACAAGCACAGAAAACAAATTTCTCTTGCCCAAGGGTGTGTGCTGTGCGCGTCACACATGCGTTCTAGTTTTAGAGATAAAGAGAAAATTAAATTTTAAAAGAAAACGTGTTCTAAAAAGCAGCTCTTATTTTGAATTTTCTAGAAATTTTTAAGGCGTTATTCCTTTCAAAAAAATTTCTTGGAAATACATATATAAATATTCAAGTTTCAACCTAATCGGAGGTTATTTGGTGGAGTAAAACACGGCTAAAAGTTGGGGAAAAAATATAATTTTTTCAGTTTATTCTAACTAAATATATGTTTTTTTGCATTTAGAGGTGGTAAAAATTTTATTAGGTTCAAAGTTAAAAAAATAAACTGAAAAATTATATTTTCCTCAACTTTCGAGACTTGTTTTGCACCACTTAACTACATCCGATTGGGCTTGAGACTTAATATTTTTATGTATTTTAGTTATCTGCAGATTTA
>JAKCPI010025528.1:0-13100 GCA_023213315.1 Euborellia annulipes | reverse complement strand
GTTCTGCGGTAGATATATTTTCGGTATTTTCCAAAAATGAATTTTTATAAAACTAATAAATAAATGACTAATAACTAAATAACTAATAAGAACAAAAAAAAATATAGATATTGCCGCCCCCAAAAGGCTTGCGCCCTGGGGCTATAGCCCATTTAGCCCTGTGGTTAGGGCCCCCTGTACATCAGTAAAGTACTAGTACTCTTTGATCAATTTTTTTTCAAAAGCTTCGTGTCATGTGCCAGGGGCCCTAATTTAAATATACAATTTCAACCTAGTAGCTAAATTACTTCATGCTTAAAATTGAACACACACAGACAGAGAGACAGACCATGCCGCGAAAACCACTTTTTTGATTCAGGGGACCTCAAAATGTGTATATCCATCAAAATCTCGACATTGAATTTTTAGCATGAATCCAATATTTTCTCTATATAGGCCTATATATATATATATATTACAAATATACATAGATAAGAGAAATTAAAAATTAAGATTATCTAAACAAAAAATAAATGGATTGAATTCCCAAATATAAGTTTATTTTTAAAATTAAAATAAGTTAGTAAGTAAAAATCTAATCAAGAAATTGAAAATTTTTTTAAATTTAGATAGAAAAACTTTAAAAAGAAAAGCAATTCATCAAATAACTTTAAAGATTAAAGTTGTTTTTAAATGAAAAACTTTATATAAATCTCTTAAGTTCTTTTAATTTCAAGTAAAGATTGTAAGAAGTGATTTAAAATAAAAAAATAAACCAGTGTATCGTTTATTTAAAATATTCAAATATATAGTTTAAAGATTAATTAAATATTTTAATTATCTTGTTTGTTAGTTACTCGAATCGAAGAAAACAGGTAATTTGAGTTAAAAAATGTAAAAAAAATCGTAGGTTTTAGACCGAGTGCAGAACAGTTTTGCTAAAAAGACAGTTCCATCATTAAGGCCCTGTTATTGCTATTAGGATAATAAATAGTCATTATTTACAGAAGCAATCTCTTCTTTGAAAAAAATTAACTTAAACCGGCTTATATAAGCAATATTAAAAAAAAAAAATTGTGAATAAGATATTAACTAATTGGAATAGTAGAAGTTTCATTAACCTGAACAAAGCTTACTAAGTTATGTCATAGGCTTTATACCGGTATATTAAAAATATAGAGGGGCTTTTCTTTCTAAATTATTAAAAACTAAAAAGGTAAAAAAATTCTATTAAAAATTAAAAAAAGTGTGGGTGAAACTCTCTAAGGCCTTTGAAGTCATTTGTCAATTATTTATAATGCGAACCAACTCTAAAATGTTATTAAAAAAATATGTTAACTCAGATTGGAATAATGTTAAAACTAATTAAAAAGCATCTGTAAAAATTCATTGGTTAAAAAAATCAATGCTTTTTTTTAAGTAAAAGTGCAAATAAAAAAGTAAAAAATTAGTTTCACACACGAATAAAGAGATTTTTAAAAGTAAAAAATTTGAGTCATGCCATTGCTGAGCGGCTTTAATTGGGTTGGCAAGTTTGAACTTGTGAAGAGAGGGGGGTTTGTCAGTCCGTTGGGGGTTGTGACGTTGATTATGCTAGGCAAGGGAATGTTTTCACTGACTTGTGAGTGGTGTTTTTTTTTTTTTTTTTTTTTTTTTTTTTTTTTTTTGACATACGTATTCCCTCTCTCCGGATTTGGAGGTCACATATCAACAGAGAACGTAAAACTGACCTCATCCGGGAATTGTACTAAAGTGGGAAGGGAGGACGGACGGCTGCTGGGACCTCACAGATCACCGTCCTTTGTTTAAATGAACAGTAGTCGCATGTTTAAAAAAAAATTCCATGCTACATTTTTCTTTTTTTTTTATTTATTCTTCAGGTAAAAACAAAAAGTTTTTAATTATAAGGAAAAAAATCTGGTGTGACTGGCGCACAGCACACAACTTTCTCTTACCTTCGGTAATCGAAAGTTGTGTCCTGTGCTTGTCACACCAGATTTTTTGTGTCGACATGTATTTAGTTTCCGACAGTAGGGTACAATTGAATTCAAGATGTAAAATTTATAAGTATGGGAAAATATTTATATTTTGATACCATGGCAACCATTTCTCCTATCTTTTCTATGGAGTACAAGAGTAAAGTGGTATTCAGAAGATTTCAATCACAAAATGAGAATATACATTTTATAGAGAATCTAAAAAAATAATTGATTTTTGAATTTTAAAAAAAATCGTTGGAGCAAATTTTGAGAAAATCGAAAAAAAACTGAAAAAGTGCATCAGTAAAGTACTAGTACTCTTTGGTCGATTTTGTTCAAAAGCTTCGTGTCACGTCCCATGGGGGTGCCTAACTTAAATATAAAATTTCAACTTCCTAGCTCTTTTCGTTCTTGAGATATTTTGTTCACAGACACACACACACACAGACACACACACAGACAGACAGACCATGTCGCGAAAACCACTTTTGGATTCAGGGGACCTCAAAACGTGAAGATCCATCAAAAATCTCGACATCGAATTTTTGACATGAATCCAATACTTTCTCTCTATATATATATTACATATATACATAGGTAAGAGAAAGTAATAAATATATAATAAATAAAATTGATATTAGCCCTCGGGGCTTGGCATAGAGGTTAGCGTGCTAACCTCGTATACCAAACGTCGCGGGTTCGAACCCCCAGGAAGTCCAATGATTTTATTTAAGCCAATTGGATACCAAATGGCTTAAATAAGAATGCCTGGACCCCATATATGTATATTAAATCAAAAACGGTTATCGTAAATGTCTTACATGGCCTGAGTTGCCGAAAAGACAGTGTGAATGTGTGTGTGAGTGTGAGTGTGAATGAGAAAAAGTGTGAATGCTTTTTATAAAAAAAAAAAAATTGATATTGTCAAAAAAAAAAAAAAAGTTTATTTAAAATTACAAAAATATTGTTATTTTGTTCTAGAAGCATATTTTTGGAGATTGAAAATTATAAAATATGTTATGAGAAGCCATTCTATAAATGGTGAGGATAACATTACGAAGAACAAATCTCTGTAATACTCATACTTGCTCATCAAAACGTTATCTTCACCATTTATATATAGAAGGGCTTCTCATATCATATTTTATAAACACGCTCCATATTTGTATAATTTGATGCATAAAGATGGATTGCCTTAGGCAATTCGAAATATTTGTAATTATTTTACTGTAGAAAACAATCTTTTGTTTATTTCTCCATAACCTTACTAGCATTTTTACTTTTTCTTACCTCTATATATGTTAATATATAGAGAAAGTATTGGATTAATGTCAAGATTTTAATGGATATACACGTTTTGAGGTCCCCTGAATCCAAAAAAGTGATTTTCGCAACATGGTCTGTCTGAGTGTGTTTTAAACAAAATCGGTCAAAGAGTACTAGTACTTTACTCTCCCATGTTTATAAATTTTACATCTTGAATTCAAATGTACTGTATTTGATTTTTATCTTAGGTACCCACGTCGCTTAACTTAAATAAATATCAAAATAGAAGCAATTGTTTCTTTGTTGAAATTAGGAGGTCGTTATGGAGAAAAAGAGAAATGGACAATGGGAGCAATTTCCTTGGAAATGTAGAAAATTTAATTTTTTTCTAGCAGAAAAGGTTTTGAAAGATAAATTGAGGTAAAAAAAAGAGAAAGTGATGAAAAATGAAATACAAAGTATTTACTTCAACGAAATTATAGTTTGAACATATTACTCCTACATCCAGATTGACTAAGCTACCGAACAAGTTTTAAGTTGCCAATTGTGTGAGATTGGCCTGCTTAATTTGGATATTGTCAAAACCGGCCGGTGTATCAAAAAAAGAAAATATTTTATATCAATAACTCTTTCTAAATAATTTAATTATCCTTATTCATTTTAGAAGTTCAGCTTTTAAAATTTGAAATGAAACTTCTGCTAAATAAAGAGGACAGATGAGTTTGTTGCCTTTTGATAAAGACAGTGGATATGGATGGGTTAGTACATTTTAAAGAACATTTAAAAAATAATTAATAGTCCGTTAGAATTGATTTTGAGAAGATAAAACTAAAAAAATGTTAATATGACAGGACAATACGCAATTCTAAATGGCCTTAGGTAAGGAAATAGAGCTATACAATAAATTTTATATAACTTTGACTGATAATTATACTTATTTAAATCAATTCATATTCGATATAATAAATAACAAGAGAGTAATGAAGAAAAAATTTACATAAACAATCGAGAATTTGTCTAGTAGTCATCAATTGTACAAAAGAAAAAATCATGTTTCTTTTCTTTTTAAAGAAAGGCCACTTTATAAGAGATTAGGTTAATGGAGAAAAAAACTATCACTGGGGGTGGAGAAGAGAGAAAATAAAAAAAGATTAATTGATACTAAAATGTATACATTTATGATAGAAGTGGATTAAATCTCTAAATGGGTCAGTATGAGAAAAAAAATTTTTGTTTGACATTCCACATTTTAAGAGAGAATGAAAAGGGGTTTAGTGCTGTCATCGCAAAAGTAAAGTTATATAATAGGAGTTTTCCCAGATGAACAATTATTTTTATTTTTAATCGGCTAATTACATTGAGAGAAATAGAATATCCCATCTTTATGTTTTTTAATAAAAAAAATGTTCGAAGGACGTTAGCGTTAAGTGTGGATTATTATATAAAAATTTTTAATTTTTCCTTTTAAATAAAAAAGATTATTTGGAACTTAGTCTACAGCAGTTTACAGTGAATTCGTTATAAATAAATCTCAGCCAAAAACATCGGAGATGCAAAAAGGGGCGCCTCGCATTATTTTTGCCTAGCGTCGAGGTGAAATCAAAATGCGCCTCGCTTTTCTGATTTATATAAAAGCGAGGAAATATTTTCACTTAAATAAAACCCCTACAGAATTTTATTTGTTTCATATATCCTCGCTTTTATATAAATCAGAAAAGCGAGGCGCATTTTTTTGATTTCACTCGACGCTAGGCAAAAATAATGCGAGGCGCCCCCTTTTTGCATCTCCGATGTTTTTGGCTGAGATTTCACTTCTTTTTGTGAAATATTACATGAAAATATTATTTATTAATTTTTGTTTATTAAATATTAAGTTATCCCATGAATAGATCTTTTAATATGCATTCCAAACAGTAAAATTAAATACATCGTTTGGTATCCATTCGAAACGATAAACATAGGATTTTACCAAATTTTATAAAATTTTAGGTTTTTTATTTTTGTTATGTTGGTAGATTGTAAATACTTCGTTTGGTATTCATTCGAAACGATAAACATAGGATTTCACCAAATTTTATAAAATTTTAGGTTTTTTATTTTTGTTATGTTGGTAGAATGTAAATACATCGTTTGGTATCCATTCGAAACGATAAACATAGGATTTCACCAAATTTTATAAAATTTTAGGTTTTTTATTTTTGTTATGTTGGTAGAATGTAAATACATCGTTTGGTATCCATTCGAAACGATAAACATAGGATTTCACCAAATTTTATAAAATTTTAGGTTTTTTATTTTTGTTATGTTGGTAGATTGTAAATACTTCGTTTGGTATTCATTCGAAACGATAAACATAGGATTTCACCAAATTTTATAAAATTTTAGGTTTTTTATTTTTGTTATGTTGGTAGCACTCCTTCTTATCACGTTAATCTATTTCTATCTGAATGGATCTATCCTAAAAAATTTTTGTTCCATTAGGGATGAAAATTACCAATAATAATATATATGTTCCTAGATGACGTCATCAGGGAGCAAAATAGTTAGAATTGTCTTTTCGCCATGTTAAAGATAGGACAAATTTGAAATTTTGAATACCTCTCAAAAAGTCACTTTTGATCCAAAATGAAATTTTATATCAAAGGTATCGGGTTTTTGATAGTATCTATTTGTATTTTAAATTTCATCCTAATCGGTCCAGCAGGGAAACCTGTAGCTTTGTCTAAAAATTTGAAAATTGAAGAAAAGAATGAAAAAAAAAAAAGAAAAAAAAAAAAAAAGAAAAAAAAAAAAAAAAAAAAAGGAAAAATAAGAGACTAACTTTTGACCTTCCGAAATCGGCAAAATCTCAACTTTGAGCCTCTGCCATTCTGTTTGGCACTGGAATTTTTTTGAATTCGTGCTCAAAATAATCCTTATTTATTCTAGTTTAATATAAAAAAAATTTGGCTCCGATATCTTAAAAACTTTTTGAGATATTCGCCCAGAAAGAGAAAAGTTTCTCAAAAAAAATTTTTTCACGTCCCTATCTTTTATTAAGGATTTAAAATCATTCTTGATAATATAGTCTAGGGACGACTCGTCCATCTAAATGCAATGGGCCATTGGCATCTATTGGAATATCAACTAAATGGTAGTATTAAGAGTTTCTTTGCTTTCTTTTGCTTTTCACATGCTCGGCGACGAGTCGCTCCCGCGACTCTTGATTATAGGGTAAGAGAGAGTAAAAATATTTCGAAAATTTTCTCTTTTTTTTATTAGAAGTTGGATTCACTGAAGAAAATGTATTTTTAATAGGAACCGACCGAATATTCGGTTTCGGTTACGGTTTCGGCCAAAAATCATGGTTTCGGCCAAAAAGTGGCCGAAACCAGAGTCTGAAAAAATGGGATGAGACTCGCATGCAAAAAGAAAAAAAAAAGGTCAAATAATTTGCACTTGAGGGAGAAAAAAATTTTAGTCTCCCTAAAAAAAAGGTAAAATGATTTTCACGGGAGGGAAAAAAAATTCAAAAAAAAAAAAAAGGTAAAATGAAAAAAAATTTTTATAGGAAATACAAGTTTCGGTTTCGGTTACGGTTTCGGCCGAAACTAAGGTTGAGGCCGAATATTCGGTTTCGGCTGAAAATCTTGTTTCGGTCGGACCCTAATTTTTAAGCATAAGATGAATAAAAAATAAGACTACAAAAAATTAAATTTCAAAATTTTTGGAGTTAATGACCCACTAATTGGTAAATAATAATTTATCAATTTTATAGGAAAGTAGAAAAAAATATTACAGTAAAATTTGAATAACTTAATGGATGCTATCTAACATATCTCTCCCCATTTCTTTAGTGAATGAATAAGCATTATAAATAAGCTATATTTTTGTGAGGTTGAATAAAAGCTCCGAGAACCATTCATTTTCATTTTGTATAAAAGATGAATTATTTGCACGCTAAGTCGTGTTTTATTAGCATCAAACTGGCTTGTCATATATAGGGACGTATTAATATTAACAGCTACTATTTGAATCGTGAATAGAAGAGTTGCTAGTTGGTCTAGGTCTGCCGATTATCTCCCTCTTAAAGTCTCAACTCGAGTTGAATAAGCCAAGGTTTAAATAAGCCCAAGCCTTTATGCAGGGTCTGGTTTACTAATGGTGAGGTTTTGCAGTCGAGAGGCAACAAGCCACTATCAATGTCCAGAGGAAAAAAAAGTTCAAGGACCTACAGAAAAAAAAAGAGTGAAGAGATTGCAAAATTGGGATCTTTTATAAAATGATAAAAAGGTAAAAAGAGAAATAAAAGAAAAAAAAAATGCTTGTCAAGTGTTGTTGCGAAGCAAACATTTCAAAACATGTTTGTGAGAAAATAATTTATAAACTAAATTAAAAAAAAATAGATATAGTAATAAAAAAATCTCAAAAATAAATAGTACAAGTAATCACATTTTTTCGCTCTTCTATCAGCATGTCGCGTTACAAGCCGTAACGACTAAAAATAGAAAAGTTGAAATTTAATATATGTGACGAATTATAAAAAAATAATTGTGAGATTTAATTATTCAATTTTGAAATTGATAAAATTTTTTAAAATAATTTAAAATGATTCAAATCTTTAATTACTAAATAAATAATGTTCTCAGTTTTTAACTTGCTTGTATTGATTTCCTATTATCATTCCCATTTTCCAATTATTAAATTAAGATTAAAAACGCGATTTTAATACCCTTAATTGAATAATTTTCTGAAAATGTTCAGCTAAACGCCTACGATCCGAAAAAAAGTTTTACTTGCATCGTGGTTTCATAAAACCACACAATGATATTCCCAGTTTAAGAAAGAGAAATAGGAAGGAATTAATCAAAAATTTATTAATGAATTGGTCATTTGGATATCTCTTTTATATTTAAACTTCCAAAGAGAGAAAACATGAATTCTTAAAAAATTCACTCCTCATATGAGAATAAACTGGTAATATTTTTGGTTTGATTCTATTGGAATTGCAGTATATTTGTTATGATAAAGATCAGGGTCCCCCCCCCCCCCCCCCCCCTGGGGTCTTTCCTTGAGGTTCAGTGCTTAATTTCCACGAAAACAGAATTACGAAATTAGACATCTAATCACTTTCTTCCTTATTTATTATTCGTATAATTAGGGAATAGTATAGAAAATTATAAAAGAAGTCAAGAGGAAAAACAAGTACATAGATAGAACATCCTAATTTTAATGGGTGAGAGAAAAGAAAAGACTGAATGAAGAATTTTTGCCCCCGGAAAATAAATACCAGTCTTATTTAATCTTAAAAGTATTTAACTCAAAATTAAATTTAAAAAATATTTTTTATCTTTAGCAATTTTAATCTCAACTAAAATTAAAATAATTTCCTTTCGAGAAAAAAATAGAAATAGTTTTTATACGTAACTAATTATATTCTGATAAGAACGGACATTCTAATTTTTTAAGAACACGCGGAAAGGAGGGATCTAGATAGTAACCCTTTTATTTATTTATTTTGTTTAATTTTCTACTGCCATTTAAATGTTAATTATTTAGTTGTAGAATAGGCTAACAAAAAACAAACTCAACTAAAAATAAATTAAAGCTCACCACAAATTTCTCATTTCTTCCCCTTATTTGAGAATAGCCTATTTTAATAATAAATCAATCCCCTATCTCCTTGCTCCCGAGAGGCTAGAAATTTCGACAAATGTCAATATTGATAAACTAAAAAGCAGGGGGAGTGGGTTCGGATCATAGGCGTAGCCAGGGGGGGGTTTGGGGGTTCAAACCCCTCCCCATGGGACCCAAGCCATGACAAGATATTTAATACAAATTATATTTCACATAGCGTAAGAGAAAGTAAAATATAATAATTTACTCTAGCTAAAAAAACAAACCAAAATGAATTATAAATACCCTAAAATAATATTAAATTTTTTGAAAAAAATTTCTTGATCCCCCCATCAAAGATTTCTGGCTACGCCAATGGTTCGGATCCAAGGCATTCCGATGAATATTTATTTAAATCATTTGTATAAATACATATGCCTGGATAATTTGTATCGTAATGAATATAATCTGTATCATTTAAAATCTAGATGCCGAAAAGACTAAAAAAATTCAATTTAAACAAAATCTTAAAAAAGAAACTGGAAAACTCGCTATGAAATCGCAAAAGATGAATGGAGAAATTAAGATTTTTAGTTCTTAGAAGATGGCAATCCAAATGGAAGTCTTGAATAAATTTTTTCAGAGCTCGCCTTCATCAGGCAGTTGAATTTTCCTATAAATTAACAATAAGAAAGACATTTGTGGTCCCCAATAAAGGAGCCATGGATCAATTAATTGAAAATATTGTTGAGTTGCCCTCAATTGTAACAACGAAACTCCATCTCATTACTTCAATTAATAGTTAAAAATGTTTTGCGACACAGAAATAGATAATGCCTGCTTTAGAATAACATATTCAACACAACCAAATATTTTATATTAACAAAAAATTATTATAATTGATAGTTTGATAGTCACAAGTTACTATTACCTATAAAGGTAGATGGATACGGTTGGCTTTCAAATTTAGCAAATAAATTCTTATCTAAAAAAAAAAAATCTTTCAATTTGAGTGATTTATTAGGTTAACAAGTTATTTTGACAGTCTCTATAATCTCTGTCTTAATCAAAAAATATTTTTTTTAATGTTTCGGCATCAATGAAGTAGATAAATATTTATTTCTGGAGTCGCTTGAACCTTTGAGAGCGAGCCATGATATTTCGCAAAAAGAAGAACATTAAAAAAGTTTTTGAAATTTCTAATAATATTATAGAAAATTGGTTAACAATTATTATTTTTTTAACAATCAACGCAGATTTTTTAAAGTTTAATATCCCGTCCATATTTACTTAAATTAATTGATAATCCATATAATTACAAGATATTTTATCTCAAGGAGGGAAACGAACTATTGATCCTTGGAAAATGAACTCACCCCTTGCTATGAATAAAATTGTTTATTGTAGATTGGTGTGATGGGAAACCGAGAATGGATAGATATACTGAGAGGTGAGTGAATAATAAAGACAAATTAAATGCAATGAATTTAGGATATGTTTATAATAATGCGAGTTTGTGAAGATATTTAAATTTTTTTTTTTATTTATCTAGTACTGTGAAAATATTTAATAGATGTGTTACAATTAAATAGACGCATTACAAACAATTTTATGATCTCATGGTTTGTGGATTTTGACCGTTAGTCCTATTATGAATTCAATAGTATTTGCCTATTAACGTCATGAAATCGTCAATGCCTGGAGAAGTTTGTTTTCACTTATTATATCATTTTCTAGTTAAATACTTAATTATTAGTTCTATCAATTAATGTAGAATTAATAAAACACATGCTTCATGATCTAGTCAAAGGCTCGCAGTCAGGGGCGCCGAAACGAATTTGAATCAGGGGGGGGGCAAAAAAATTTTTTTTAGAAAATTAAAATAATTTAATATGTTTAAATAGTATGAAACAAAAACAAATCTACTATAAAACTTTAAAAATTTTAAGTAAAATCACAATTTTAATAAAATTAAAATTTTAAAAAATTTGGTAGTGATTTTTCAAAAATTTTTGGAAAAAATTGAATTTCTTACTCTTTTAAATTAGAAGATTTTATTTTTCAAAAGTAAAAATATATCATTTTTAATAATAAATGAAATAAAAGAAGAAATTTTGCCCCCCTCTGCCCCCCCCCCCCCCTGTAGGATGCCAGGGGGGGGGCAATGTACCCTTGCCCCCCCCAGTTCCGGCGCCTATGCTCGCAGTTATTATATTGGTTCACAGTTACTTTAAATAATGTCGAAGCTTATTACGACTTAAAGATAACAAACTATATAGGCCTACAGTAGCCTTCTAAAAATTTTGAACAAAAACATTTTATTTTTATTAGGTCGATTCATAATTACCCGCCGTTTATATTGGCGCGCCTTTTGTTAAAAATTAACCTTTCAGTTACTTTTTTTTTTTAGAAAAATATTCTCCCCTGAACAATAGATGAAAATGCGTGTCGAAAATAATATTCATATTCGTCATATTATGCTTTAACTTTATGTGGTAAACACTACGAGAAAGGATGGGAGGCAGCATAGTCTTTTCGCGATCTGAACGATCTTTTTGGCAAAGAAACAACAAGCGAAAGACAATGTGGTTTTCCGCTTCAAGTCTTGTGATACCTCTTCCTGAATTGTCCAAGCTGGTATCATCAGACTTGAAGAGGGAAAACCACATTATCTTTCACCTATTGTTCCTTCGCCAAAAAGATCGTTGAGATCGCGAAATGACTCCGTTATCAAATACTGTGCACTTTTTTTTTTATAAAAAAACATTCACACTTTTTTCTCATTCACACTCACACTCACACACACATTCACACAGTCTTTTCGGCAACTTAGGCCATATAAGACTTTAGACGATAACCGTTGTAGAGAATATATCTATTGTGTAGTCAGGCATTTCTATTTAAGCCATCTGGTATCCAAATGGCTTAAATAAAATCATCGGACTGCCTGGGTCCGGGTATAGGAGGTAGGCGCGCTACTTACTACGCCAAACCCGGGGGCTACTGTGCAATTACTCCGACACAAGTGAAGTGAAAGGTTAATTTTTGACAAAAGCGCTCCAATCTAAACGGTGGATAATTTTGAATCAACCTACTAGTTGCGAGAGTAAATTTACATATGTGTTTAACATTCATATAAATAGTTTTGGGTATAGTGTTCGCCATCAGTGCAATATGCACTAAGGACAACTAAATTTTTTTTTTTAAGTTTTATTCGTCTATAGACTATGCCTTTAATTAATTTTCTTTAATATAATAATAAAATAAATAAATAAAAGTGTGAAAATATTTAATGCAATTCTGTGTTCAATATTATAATTAAATGCACAATAATGGGAAATAATAAACATAGTAAGTTTGATTGGATCAAAGCGAATTCAAAATTAGAATTACTCTACTTCAAATTTATTAATAGCCCAAGGGGCTTGGAGTAGTTGGTAGCGTGCCTACCTTCTATACCGAACGTCTCGGGTTCGGACCCCAGGCAGTCCGATAATTTTATTTAAGGCATTTGGATACCAAATGACTTAAATAAAAATGCCTGGACCCCACAATTGATATATTAAACATACTGATTATCGTAAAAAGTCTTAAATGGCCTCAGTTGCCGAAAAGACTGTGTGAATGTGTGTGTGAATGAGAAATTTATTAATAAATTAAAACATATCAAATAATTTGCTTAATTAAAAAAATGGTTCTCTCACTCCTTTTTTATTTTTCTAATTTGGAAAAAGTTTGGTGACGTAGTATGTAAAAAATGTCAAAAAAAAAATAAATAAATAAATAATTAAATAAAAGAATTGAAAAAAGTGGAATATCAACTTTCTAATTATGTTTATTATTCAGAAGAGCCAAAAAACATTTGATTGTCATTGTTAGAGCCACTGTTAAACACTTTTCGTGCGGCAACTTTTCGAACTGAAAAATATGAATTACGCTCTTACCCAGTGTAGGGGATAACGAGAATGATATTTTTCAAAAGAAAATACAAAAAAAATGATTTTCGAAAAAAAGTGGAGTAGGACACTTTTCTACTGAGAGCGTCGATATATATTTCATCTCACTTTAAATGATGTGCAAAAAGCATTGACTGACAAGTAATTAAGTAGGCATACAATCGGATATGGCCTAAAAGCGGATTAAGAATCAAGAACGTCAAATTAATCCCTAAAACAAAGTGATTAGGATTATTATAATTGAAATTTCAAGATTCTAAATACATACATGAAGAGATAATAAAAAAAAAACCTCTTGTTTAGAAACGTAATGAAATAAAATTGT
>JAKCPI010025527.1:0-26243 GCA_023213315.1 Euborellia annulipes | reverse complement strand
ATATATATGGGGCATTCCACGCCAACTCGACCACTTCTGAACCCGACCATTTTTGATTTGGCTGAAACTTTGTCATCTTTTTGTACCCTATTGAAAACGTGTCTGAGAATTTTTTCAGATTTTTCGACCCAGCCAAAAAAAAAGTTATAGCATTTTCAAAAAACATCGATTTTTTTTTCAAATAACCGTAAAACTGTCAAAAATTAACTTATCGGGACGATTTTTTTTTTGAAATTTTTGTCTTTAAATGTACTTTTCAGAAATAAATATGACAAAATTTTACAGATTCATCTTGAACGTTTTTTTGACATTTTCGGACAAAAACAAAAATTTCGGGATGAATGACACTTTTTTTTTTTAATTTTTTTTTTTTTATAAAAAACTTTGATTTTTTCTACAAATGCTCTGAAAATTTCAGAGTGGGATTATTTCGCGTTCTATTTTTTTTTTATTTTTGAAAAAAAAAATTTTTTTTTTCTCCGCTTATTTATCATGATGGTGCTCTTAAATTCTTCCAGGACTGCCCGAGATTCTAGAAAATTGAAGAAAAATAATAATAATAATAGTTAGAGGTGATGAAAATCGAGAAAATTCCATTTATCCTGAAAAAGATAGAAATTAGTTGTGTATTCAACTACTGAAGAATTTGAAGCGTCAAGTAAAAGCTTAGAAACATGGGCGTAACTAGGGGGTGCCGGGGGGGCCTGGCCCTCCCCAGAAAGCTCCTTGGCCCAAGAAAAATAGAGAAAATATGGGGCTTTTCAGGGCCTCCGGAGGATAGCTGGTCCCATGGCCCCCTTTAATTTTTCTTGGGGCAAGGAGCTTTCTGAAACACGCCCATGTTTCTAAGCTTTACTTGACGCTTCAAATTCTTCAGTAGTTGAATACACAACTAATTTCTATCTTTTTCAGGATAAATGGAATTTTCTCGATTTTCATCACCTCTAACTATTATTATTATTATTTTCTTCAATTTTCTAGAATCTCGGACAGTCCTGGAAGAATTTAAGAGCACCATCATGAAAATAAGCGGAGAAAAAAAAAATTTTTTTTTCAAAAATAAAAAAAAAATAGAAGCAAATAACCCACTCGAAATTTCAGAGCATTTGTAGAAAAAATCAAAGTTTTTTAAAAAAAAAAAAATTAAAAAAAAGTGTCATTCATCCCGAAATTTTGTTTTTTGTCCGAAAATGCAAAAAAAACGTTCAAGATGAATCTGTAAAATTCGTGTCATATTTATTTCTGAAAAGTACATTTAAAGACAAAAATTTCAAAAAAAACAATCGTCCCGATAAGTTAATTTTTGACAGTTTCTACGTTATTTGAAAAAAAAAATCGATGTTTTTTGAAAAACTATAACTTTTTTGGCTTGGGTCAAAAAAAATCTGAAAATTCTCAGACACGTTTTCAATAGGGTACACAAAAAGATGACAAAAGTTTCAGCCAAATCCAAAAATGGTCGGGTTCAAGTGGTCGAGTTGGCGTGGAATGCCCCATAGATAGATATTTATAAAATACAATATTTTAACAAATACCCGGATAATTTAGGCAAAAAGCATATAATCATTGAATAAATAGTAAAGTGAAGAGATTCCGTTTGTGGTTAAAGCAAAGAAAGAATATTTGTGGTCACTTTTGTTTTTGACAAGATGAGCGGAATATTTTATTTTCAATCAATACGTAGCTGCGGAAGAGCAATCATCAAATAAAGATTTTATTTTCTTCCCTTTAATTATAGCAAAGCACAAACGAGAAAACAAATCACTTGACCCTATTTGAATGTACAATTTCTCTCTCTATTTATTAGAGATAAAAATCAATTTATTTCATTTGTGAATTAATAAATTAAAGAAAAGAAATCTTGATAGAAAAAAAAAACAAGATAAAAAAAAAATTATTATTGACGTCACAAAAAAAAAAGAAAAATTATCATTTATGGAATTTAATTAAATATAATTTATTAATCTTGTCTCTCCGATATAAATAATAACAAAAATATAATTTTTTTAGTCTAGAAGCATCCCCATGAAATTTGCTACACATTGAAAAAAGCCCCATAAAAATCCGTCAAGTAGTTTTCGGAGTTAATGCATCACAAAGGGAAAAATAAATTTAAATCTCACAACTATTACTCGATAATTAATCATATAAATATTAAATTTTAATTTTAATTTCATTGTTTAGATATTTGCAAATCAAGTAAAGAAAAATGCACGCAAGTATTCTACTGGCGCCAGTAAATCGATTGCTTGTTTCCTAGATTACGATTAGATGCGCTTTTAGAATAAAAGGAGAGGAGATTTGTCTTCTTTTTTGAACCGGATGAGTATTTTCATTTTCTGTATGGTGTGCATCCTTTGGCAAGAGCCCATGTGTACTTCCGGCATGTCGGATGTTAGCTACGGACCAACGAACACGAGATGCACACGCAACAGGCAGGCACAGGCACAAATTAAATAAATTCAATTGGAAAAAAATTAATCTACTCTTATTGTTCAAACCTCTTAAGAGATTTCTATTTCTTTTTTTTTTATATCAAATTGATTTTTTTTTTTGAGAAAGACAAAATCAGTGACGATATACATTCTACATCTTTAGAAATAATGATACATCGATCGTTTTTTATGCTTATTTAATTTTATTTCAATCGATTTATTTATTATTTTTTTTTTTTTTGCCTCGCCAGCTGGCTCGGGCCCGCCTAATTATGAAAAAACAATTATTATTACAATTCTACTCCAGGGCCTGCTTGAGTATTTGTTTACATTCATAGAATACATAAATGCAAAGAATACATAAATATTTCTCTATACATTTCCAATGGGAGAAATCGTAACTTTAGAAATTAATAACTCAAAAAGTTATAGTAATTTCGGGATAAAAATAATTTAGAAGGCCCTCTTTAAGTATATAAAATTTCGTTTCGAAATTCCGGAAGTTGTCTTAATAAAGCGGAATAGACAGACGAATATTAGCGAATAATATATATTGATATATAGATTATAATAGAGAGAGGGTTTTGTTATAACTACAACAAAAAAATTAATATTTGATATGAAAGATATTCAAAATGGCTATATACATTCTACATCTCTTGGAAATAATGATCAGCGATCGTCTTTTATGCTTATTTAATTTTATTTCAATCAATTTAGTTTTTTAAAATGTCTTCATTTATTGAAGAGAGAGAGAGAGAGAGAGGGTTAAAAAAAAAAAAAAAAATTAATATTTGATTTGAAATATTTTCTAAATTGGCTATATACATTCTACATCTCTTGTAAATAAATCCAATTCCATTTTAATTTTATTTAAATTTAATTATTAGGCAAAATAATAATAAATCAATAATCAGAAACGAAATATGATATCTAATAATTAATTAATCCAATTTCTTTTTTCAAACACAAACAAATTTAGTTTTATTTTGCATGCATTTTGCATCTTCTTTTCTCTGGAAAGTGAAAAAGAAGAGCCAGAACGGATTTATGGCTTCTTATTCGGTCAGTTGAACCTTGCATTGTTCGTTGTTGCAAATAAGTAAGTACAAACATGTTATTCCTTCCTTCTCTAAGGATTTATTTATTATTCCTTCTTCAAGAGGGATTTCTAGTTAAGGTTAAAATTTGGAAGTTAACCTCTAATAAAAACTTCTTTCTTTTTATATATAAATCAAAAATAAATTCAGAATTAATTTAAAAAAGCCACTTGAAATGGTATCGTAAGAAGCCGGAGGGAAATTGTTTGTTGATTATAACAAAGAGGCGCTCATTTTGTTTTTTCCAAGATTTATTCTCGAATAATAAGAGGATGTTACTAAACGAAGGATTTTTTTGTTATTTGCCTTTGTATGGATAGAAACAAAGGAGGAAAATTTTATTTTTTTTCTCCTTTATTATTACGTAATTGGCTTGAAGAGCTTAAAGTGAAAATTGGTCCGTAGTGGGCGGTAAAAAACAAAAGCAAGTAAATTCAATATTAACATATTTAGATAATTTTCCTGGCACTTTGTCTCCTGTCATCTCAAAGCCAACAAGGCTGTTAATAAATGCACGGATTGGTGACCTCGAGAAACAATCCTGTGGAAAGTCCCCCGGTAGAAATATAGGTCTATATTGAAAATGCGGACCCTTAAACGGTCTCGGAAAAATCAAAGCGGAATTAAATTAAAATATTCTTTGATGCTAAAAAATGTGCAAGTGTTGAATTCTTTTTTTTAATTTTTATTTAATAAAATTGACTTTTTTCAAAAAAGAATTTTTTCAATATTCGTTTCCTTTTTTGAATAATAAAAAGAGCATTCCACTCGACTGTGACTCAGAGTATTTTTCACTGACAGGGAAGCCTTCGCTTAAATGGCCATGTGCAAAAAAAGGCAAAGACGCGTATAAGGCAAGAGCTAATTAAAAGTAAATTAATTATAATACTAGCCGCGCCGCTAACTGAAGGAGTTTTTTTTTTTTTTTTTAATTTATAATCTATCATTTATGCATACTTTTGAAATTATATTATCAAATCTCGATACTATATAATTTGTTCATATTTAAGTTTTTTAAGAAATTTATCTGCAAAAGGCTATTTGAGAATAATTCTTTCTCGGCTCATAATAAAAAAAAAAAATTCAGTGAAAATCCGTCGATTAGTTTCAGAGCTTAATCGTTTCAAACAATCTAAGGCTTTCTTTTATTTGAAACAATTAATATTTAATTAATAATGAATTTTAATAATTAAAAAAAAGATTTTATATTTAATTAATTATAATAATTGGAATAAAAAATAAAAAATAAAAATATCAATTAATGAATGTGCATTCCATTTATAATAATAAAATTGATATTTTTTTTAAAACACGTAATCTGGCAATTGAATCATCACACCAGCATAATCAGTTGTTGTTGTTGTTGTTGTTGTTGTTATACAATAATTGGAAAAGGTGTCATACGAGTGGCTTCTTAAGGAGTTCTTGTGGGGGCAAACAAAAAAAGAAAAAAGAAAAAAAAAGGCACGTGGGCTCGCCAGAGCCCACACGTTCACTCTCTCGACGGCTTTGGCAAGGACTTTTTGTTAACAAAATTTGTATAAAAACAAATTCTATAGGCGGAGCAAAGGAAATCAAAAGTGTATTCAGGACAGGCGATTGTTTCCTATTTAATAACTAACTTCACTCTTATTGGATGGATTGGCACAGGAACTGAGAGATCTAGAAGGCATCCATCTGACATACAAGAATTTTACATTCGTTAAAATCCAACAAGACAAACTCTCTACATCGTCATTATTATTATTTTTTGGATGAAGTAGGATTATTTTATAATTATATAAAAATTACAAATTTTTATATTTCAGTAAAGAGATTAATCAGGAATGAAAGTTAGACGAAAACGCAGCCAAAATTTTTTCTTTAAAAATATATTTTAAGGTTAACTTAGAGATAGACTTATAAATATATAGATATATACACTCTACATCTTCTCTTTTCCAAGTTACTATATATTCTTTGTGTTTGAGTCTCTTTGTATTTTATTTTATTTATTAAAAAGAAGAAAAAATTAATTAATTAAAAAATAAAAACAAAAACAAATGAAGAAAGATAATTTTCCCGTTCGACTGTAGTTAATTTACTTGCATTACTACTGGCGCCAGTAAATTTATTTTTTTGTTTTTAAGTCAAATTTTTTTAAAAGATAAAAACAAATTTGTATTTTTTTTTTTTTTTAAACAATTACTAGCCGACGGAATTTCTTTGAATGAATTTTTTATTAAAAAATTTTTTACTCTTTTCTTCTCAAAGGGAAAGAAGTCGGGGAGGGGGAGGTCATGACCACCCTAAAAATCAATTGGGGTGAGTGAAGTGAAGAAGAAGAAGAAAAATTCCTCTGCTTCTTTCTCGACCAGTGAGCCTCGAGGGCATCTCCTTCCCCCTCTCTTCTTCCCAAATACCAATTTCAATTCCAACCTGTACTCACTACTCTTTGATTGAAATCTATGCCACACACACACACACACACACACACATGAATGGACAATACTATTTTACCAACTCAGCTTGCTTGCTTGCTAGCCTACATTCATTGGATGGACTCAATATTGGCTTCTATTTATGATTCCATCTATTGATTATTATCGTTAGACGTATTAAAAGCATAGAAAAATTTATTCAGGAGTAGTGGCATATCATAAATAAAATAGGAAGTCATTTTATATGGAATATTTTGTCCGACTTCGCATGAACCGTATAAAATGATATTTTTTTAAATGTATTTTACAAATACCAATCTATATATTCTTATTAAATAAAATTCAATTATATAATAATTTATATTATGTTTGAATTGAGATATTTAACTTTTTTTAATAATAAATTGTCTTTAATTTTGTATAACGTTAGATAGAACCAATGAGAAACCTCTTCTTAAAGAGGTGGGGTGGGGGTTCCTCTACCCCTAAATGATAGCCTAAAATCACCCCCGGGAAATTCTCTACCTCTTAAAAAAAAATCATGAATATCCGTTCAGTAGTTTCCGAGACCTTGCGTTCCATACATTACAAGCAGAGACTTTTCTTTTAAATAATTATAGAATAGTATGTCAAAATGTACATTTTTAGGGCCGGTTGCATCAGTTAGGGGAAGTTTGTTGACTCTGGGCTAAATGGCTTATTTTTGTAGTGCAGAAACCCACTTCATTTTTATTTTTATAGTAAAATATTCGACATTTTATTGTTAAAAGAATAAAAGTAGAATCGAAGGAAAAAGAACAAATATATCTACTTCTTTTAACAATAAAATGATGAAATGTCGAATATTTTACTATAAAAATAAAAATGAAGTGGGTTTCTGCACTACAAAAATAAGCCATTTAGCCCAGAGTCAACAAACTTCCCCTAACTGATGCAACCGGCCCTAAAAATGTAAATTTTTAAATTTCTTTTATTTTTAAAAGAAGTAGATATATTTGTTCTTTTCCCTTGGATTCTACTTCTTTTATCAATAAAATGATGAAATGTGATATATTTTAAAATATGTAATAGACTAGGGCCTTTTAGAAATTATCTTTATATGAGCCACACAGCTGGCAATTTGCCAAAATAGTTGTGAATTGACAAATTGGAATGTAAACACTATAAAGTCTTGTTTAGCCCTCGGGGCTTGGTGTAGGGGTTAGCGTGCTAACCTCGTATACCAAAAGTCGCGGGATCGAATCCCAGGCAGTCCGAAGATTTTATTTAAGGCATTTGGATACCAAATGGCTTAAATAAGAATGCCTGGACCCCCAATTGATAATCTATATATAATAATTGCGGAGTGTCCGTCTGTCTGTCCGTCTTTCTGTCTGTCCGTCTGTCCGTCTGTCCGTCTGTCACGCTCTGTTTGACCAACTTCCCGATGGAATTTTGAAACGAAATTTTGCAGTCTTATAGAGGACGTTATGGAGAGCCCCGGAAAAATACTCGGGTCCAGAAATTCCTATAACTTTTTGAGTTATTAATTCCTAAAGTTACGAATTCTCCCGTAGGAAATGTATAGGTCGTTTTGACAACTTACCTACCCCAACATTAAAATAGCCTCCCTATGGGAAAATACATTGTGTGTGTCCTTCAGCATTAAAATAGCTGAAGGACACACCATGTATTTCCCCATAGGGAGGCTATTTTAATGTTGGGGTAGGTAAGTTATCAAAACGACCCATAGAGAAATATTTAAGTTTTCTTTGCAATTGTGTATTCTATGAAGGTAAACAAATCCTCAAGCAGCCACTGGATTGGGATACTTATTAATAATAATTTTCTTTTCACAATTAAGAAAGGCGAGGGTCCGCCGCCGGCGGGCCCGAGCCAGATGGAGGGGGTCCAGGGGGCGTAGCCCCCTGGCTAGACGCGAAGCCCGCCGAAGGCGGGCGGCGCGGCTAGTAATTAGATTAATGATATAAAGAGGATGCAGCCAATAATAAATAAAAAGCATCTATTTTGTTAACACTCTTTATTTAGGAAGGTTAACAAAATAGATGCTTTTTATTTATTATTGGCTGCATCCTCTTTATATCATTAACCCCTAATAGATAATTTTTAAAATACTGAGTATCGTAAAAGTCTTAAAAGGCCTGAGATGCTGAAAAGACTGTGTGGATGAGTGAGTGTGTGAGTGTGAGTTTGAATGGAAAAAAAAGTGTGAGTGTTTTTGAAAAAAAAAAAAACAAAAAAAAAAACTGAAATTACTTGACGGATTTTTCTAATGTGTAGAGAATATTTTAAGCTACACTCTTGGTGAGTATTATTAGATGCTTTGAACATATTAATAAGTTAAAAGTTGTCCAATATATCTATTTTATTTTAGATTTGTTAATGCAAAAAAAAAAAAAAATTATTTCTTTATCATGCTTGGAAGATGTTACAATTGTACAAAATTTTTAGAATATAAATTATTTTAATATTTATTTGCAAGCAGTCAACACGAGTGCTGTTGTTATATAATGACTGAATTAGGTGGCCCATAAAAGCAAGAATGTGGAAAGTCCTTTTATTGATTATATTAAAATATAGATAAATAATTCAAAGAGAAAGGTGGAAGGGGGGCGGTGCAGCTAGTTAAACTATATGCTGGCTAATAAAATAATGAGCGAGTGAATGGATTAAACTCGTTTATTTGAGAGATTGATTTTGATAGTCTCCCGCGTCGCCCGGGGCGATTGATTCGAGGAAAGTAGGTGATAATTTATTTTGTTATTCCCTTGTAATCTTACTTTGCATTTTATGAGCCTGAGAAGAAGAGCAGCGATGCATTTCCTAGGAATTTCCAAACCTACGAGGACGACTTCTTTCCATCATAATCGGTTTCTAAATAAGGCTTTGAATAATAATTCCCCGCGTCTATGACCCATTTCTTCTTTTTTTCAACTAACTTGCTTTAATAAAAAATCTGGTGGTGTCGTTTTTGTTAATAAAAAGTTGTGGTGATCGACTCTCTCGATAGGGAATATATAAAAATAAAACATGTTTTATTTCCAGACAGCCTAAATGAGAATTTTCAAAAATAAAACCTAGTCTCGTGAAGTTTTCTATACATTAAAAAATCATTGTGTGTTTTTATGAAACCACGATGCAAGTGAAACTTTTTTCTGATCGTAGGCTTTTAACTGAACAGAAAATTATTCAATTAAGGGTATTAAAATCGCGTTTTTAATCTTAACTTAATAATTGGAAAAATGGGAAATCAATAGACACGCATGTTAAAAACTGAGAACAATATTTATTTAGCAATTGAAGATTTCAATCATTTAAAATTTTATTTAAAAATTGAATAATTAAATCTCACAATTATTTATTATAATTCGTCATATAGGGCCTATATTAAATTTCAACTTTGCTATTTTTGTCGTCACGGCCAGTGACGTCATGGCTTGTAGCGTCAAGGCCCTTGACATCACGGCTTGTGACGCGACAGGTTGATAGAAGAGCGAGCCATCAAATAAAAGTTCCACTTTAAAAAAAAAACCCATGAAAATCCGTCAAGTAGTTTCGGAGTTATACAAGAAAAAGAGAATTAAAAATTAAAATAATTAAATCTCATAATTATTATTCGATAATTAATATTTTAATTAAATGGTATCTAATTAGATGACAAAATATCTATTAAATTAATAATGAATCAAGTTCTACTAATGAAGCTCCTCAGTTCAAATCCCAGTGGGGACAAATATTTTTTCACGGATAATAAATAAAGAAAAAGCAGCTCTCTGCCTTCAAAGAATTAGGCTTCGAAAATTCGGTTTTAAAAGAAAATTATGAAATTCGAAAACCGTTTTTTTTTTTTCTAAAATAATTGTGATATACAGTGGCGGATTTGCACAATTAAAAACAATTAAATTTAATTTTTAAACACTTCTTAGAGAACCCCGTTAGGGTGGTTCGATTATTCAAAGTTTAACATTTTCTGCGGGCCATAGTCTTATATTGGTCTAAAAGCAAAAAAATTTTCCCGTATTTTTATTTAAATTGATTTTAGAGGTCGCTACCATTCATCAGTTTTGGGGAAGGTGCCGTTTCGGGGGATATAATTCGATAATTCCAAGTTTAATTATTTCGAAATCCAAAACAAAAAGTTGGTTTTTGTATAAACCCTAATTAGTATTATATATGAAATATTTTCTAGTTTTTACAAGAAAAAAAGTGAAAATTGTAATAGGCCTAATATTTATAAAACTTAGACCTAAGTGAAATTCTCTAAACATTTAAAAAAATCCCATAAAAATCCGTCAAGTAGTTTCGGAGTTATACAAGAAAAAAGAGAATTAAAAAAATTAAAATATCTAAATCCCACAATTATTATTCGATATTTAATCATATAAATATTAAATTTTAATTTCAGATTACATATTTTTAAATATTTAGATTAAAATATACTTTAAATATAATAAATTTTTAACTCTCATTAAAGTTTTTGATTTTGTTTAATTCATATACAGAAGAACCTCGATAAGTTAAACCTCGCTAAGTTCAAAACCTCCGTAACTTAAAAATTTTTTCAATTCGCTTCCCTTGACAGCGTAAAACCTCTATTACTTAAAGAACAAAACCTCTGTAACTTAAACAAATATTTTGAGCATAGCCCTCGATAACTTAAAATAATATTTTGGTGACCTCTATAACTTAAAGTATTTCTTTACATATCATCGAAAAAATAGTTGATGCAGAAAATCCAAAATACATGAAGCAGAACAAAATTACTGATTTTTTTTGTAAATAAATAAATCTATTAATTTAATTTATATTTAACTAAACTATTCTAAATAAACAAATAGATCAAACGGAATTCCTTTTTCACTCACGTGCCCAAAGTCAATAAACCTCGGTACGTTAAAAATTATATTCAATAACCTCTCTAACTTCAACTCTCGATAAGTAAAAAACTCGATAGCTCAAATTTCTAACCGTTTCCCTTGAACTTTAACTTATCGAGGTTCTACTGTATTAGATAAAAATAAATAAATTTGATTTTATTATTTTGTGATAAATTAAAAAATAATTTGCTTTTTTTTATGCTTACAAGTAAATTTATATGCACTAAGAAAAAAATTCACTGGCGCCAGTAATTTTCAAACTTGCATATTACAAAAAGTATTGATAGAAAGTTGTGTGATGTCCTCTTATCCACACCAGGTTTTTTTTTTGTTATTTCATTTGAAATCATCTCATCCTTTTTTCCTTCCTTCCTGGTTTATTTTTAAACTCCAACTAGGCGTTTTCCATTCACCTTTATTTATTCATCAGAGAAAAAAGAGAGTTTGGCATAATATTGAGCTGATGGATTTCGATATCAAATCAAATAAACATTGACAGAGAAATTTCTTTCTTCTTCTAGGTTTATAGGGTGATCACAAATTCATTTTCTCTCTCTCTCTCGCTCTGTCAACAGATGATTAAGAACAGATTTATTATTATTGATTTAAGGACATCGAGCTAAAATTTGTTTAATGACTTATTAAAAAATTATCGAAATTAATTTTTTTGTTATCAAGCAAATACAAAAAAAATCTGGTGTGACTGGCGCACAGCACACAACTTTCTCTTACCCTTCGGTAAGAGAAAGTTGCGCACTGTGCTGGTCACACCAGATTTTTTGTGTCGAGATATATTTAGTTTCCGATAGCACCTTAGTTTCAAACTTGCATTTTAAATGTTGACTGCTTCAAATAAACTATGGTTATTTTTCAAAATTTTAATCTCATATTTGGACATTTTATACACAATATAGAATCGTAAATAAATACAAAATTTCATAAGAATTGGAAAAAAAATTTTAAATGCCTAAAAAGTTCTAAAGGGGACCCCCTTTTGAATCGAAATTAACATACAAATCCCTATAGGAAATTAACATTAGGCCTATGCGAAGATAAGGTGGAAAGGGAATTTAAAAGAGTAGAGAGAGACGATAATGTTTGCAAGTGAGAGAGAGACATATATGTTTTCTTTGAAACAATTAAAGACACAAATAAATTTTTAAAAAAATGGGAATTTAAATAATAATTGATTTTTAATCTAATAAAAAGAAAAAGATTTAAATTCCGTTACCATAGCAACCATTTCTATCTTTCCTATGAAGAACAAGAGTAAAGTGGTCTTCAGAAGATTTCAACGGCAAAATGAGAATATACATTTTAAAGAGCATCTAAAAAATAATTGATTTTTGAATTTTAAAAAAAATCCTTGGAGGGAATTTTGAGAAAATCGAAAAAAACTGAAAAAGTACATCAGTAAAGTACTAGTACTTTTTGGCCGATTTTGTTCAAAAGCTTATTTTGAGCGTGTGGGAAGGTACCTAAGTTAAATATAAAATTTCAATCCGGTAGCTCAATTCCTTCATGCTAAAAATCTGTCCACACATACAGACACACGCACGCACACACACACACACACACACACATACATACACACAGACCAATTTGCGGGACCCACTTTTTTGGACTCAGGGGACCTCAAAACATGTATATCCATCAAAATCTCGACATCGAATTTTTGACATGATCGCAATACTTTCTCTCCTATATATTTCATATATAGGCTAAGAGAAAGTAAATATATTTCATATATAGGCTAAGAGAAAGTAAAAACAATCTGTCCAAATAATCTTTATTTTTTTTTTAATTTAAAAATTAATTTATTGTTATTATTAATCACATATTAATAAAGAAAATTTTAAAATAAGCTTAGATGATTTATTTAAAATTCAACTGTCAAATTAGTTCAGCATTCTTGCAATAGATGGCAGGCTAGTCTAACAGTTGATCCCCTAATGGCCTATATTTATATATTTTTATGCTTTTATAAAAGATACATAATATATAATAACATTTATTGTTAAAAGATCAATGAAAATCAACCAAATGCATTTAATATTATTAGCTACCATTCTGACATCTCTTGGCAAATTTTTGAATTACTTGTTTTTGTGGGCATACTTTTTATGACACACTACGCAAAACGCGCCTATTCCGCCTTATGTCTTGTATTGCTTAATTACGGCATATTACTGGCGCCAGTAACTGTAAATGCATAATCAGTGGTACCAATAATCAAATCGATGGGTGAAAGAAAAGAAAATCGTTCTTTTATTCTTACCGGGGGTCATGAGGTTAAGAAGCCGTTCCAAGTCTGGACTCAAGTTGGGCTCCTCGTCATCGGCGAGGCCGTAATCCAGAGCCTGGAAGAGGACCATTCCTAAATCGAACACCATCTGGAAACAAACAAAAGGATCAATTACAACAAATGAACAAAAATTATGGGCGTAACTAACGGAACACGGAGATTAATAATTTAATTGATTTTTGGCTAAATTACAAAACAGTTATTTAAAATATGAAACTAATCTTGTATTGGACATAAATCAAATGATGCTAGTCTCAATGTTGGAGAGTCCGAGAAAAAAAAAACTTGCCACCTCTGGGATTTGAACTCGGGATCTTCTTTAATAGAGATTGATTAATTTATATTTTTAATTTTTAATTAAAAGTCATTTATCTATTTAAATAAAATTTTATATAAATTATTAATTAATTATCGAATAATAATTGTGAGATTTATATATTTTAATTCTTAATTCTCTTTTTCTTTTATAACTCCGAAACTACTTAACGAATTTTTATGGGACTTTTTTCAATTTGTAAAGAATTTTACGTGGATCTTAAGTTTTAATTGATCTTTTTTAAAAAACGATGTTTTTTTTACATAGTCTACTTGTTATTAGGTGTCAAAAATTTATAAAAGGTATTTATTTCGATTTACAGATCTGGCCAAGTTATCTGTTTCGGCCACAACGCCGGTTCACAACCATCTTCAGAGCCTTAAACGTAGAGAATAATGTAAGTAGATTTATAGCTGGAAAAAAATTGTTGATAACAGGATGAAGAAAGAAAAGCAGCTAGTGTTTATTTCATTTATTTAATACCCATTAGGCTAACGTTTCGGTCTCGGTCGAGACCATCTTCAGAGCTACCTATAGTCGATTAAACGCACCATATGACTGTTACTCTTCCAATAATACACTCAATTGTACACTTAAATTATAACTTATTGGTTATGAATTATATAATTGAGTTAATGATATTTATATTGACAGCCCATGAGGTATATATATTTTTTATATCTTTTGTATTTTATATTATTAGTCATGATTTACTAATGTGTTGAAAGGAAATTGTAATTTTAAACTTTATCCTTATTCCTGCTATGTTGTAGCTCTGAAGATGGTCTCGGCCGAAACCGAAACGTTAGCCTAATGGGTATTAAATAAATGAAATAAATACTAGCTGCTTTTCTTTCTTCATCAACTCACATTGAAAAAATTAACCGTGAGAGAGAGATCCAACCAAAGGCGGGTTATGCAGCTAGTTATATTATAATTTCAAACTTGAAGTTTAAATTTAATAAGCTCTTTTCTCGTGGTTTACTAACCAACAACAATAAAAAAAAAAAAACAAGTCTCGATTTGAACTTTGAATTAGAAATCGATTGGAGGCCATTTATGGGCGGAGGTGTGGAGGGGGTAAACGGAAATGAGGAAAAGATGAGAGGGTGGATGCAAATAAGAAATCATCATCATCATCATCATTAAAAGATCAAATTCTCGTCAATTTCCTTTTGATTGGGGCGAGTAATTGATTATCGTACCGTCTACAGTAGATTCATTCGCTTTTAGAATCAAGTAGGCTTTTTTTTATTTTAAAAATATCTAATTACAAAAAAAATATTTGTTCAAAATTTAGTTATTTTTTACTCTTTGAAAGAAAAAAAAAAAAAAAAAAAAAATTAGTTAAAAGAGAAATGAAACAAATTGTCTGCAAGTTTTTTTTTACTGGCGCCAATACGCATGCGTACAATAAACATTTCTCTAATTATTTAATTATTTATTTTTAAATAGTATAACATTTACGCAATGAACCTGAAAGCCTTAAGAAAAAAATTTAAATACAAAGAGTACATTTTAATTTTTATCCTAAAATCAAAGAATATAATTATTATTCGTATTGTATTCTAATAAATAATTTAAGATAAAGAAAAGAAAATAGAAAGCAGAAGTGAGAGATAAACAAACAAATAAAAAAAAGAGGGGCAGATGTCTTTAAGGTTAAATAAATTTCGATCTGTTTATGATTTTAAACTAAGAAAAAGAAAAAAGAAATATCTAGATTATGTAAACTCACCGAAGGCGGATCGTGCTACTAGTTAGGGAGGCTTCCTTCATGCTATGATCTAATTTTTGTCCCCATCATACCCCTTAATGGAGTCAGAAAATAAGTAAGACATGCAATTAAATTCTCTTTTGAACAATTTTCTTTTGAACACATGCTCAATGTTGTCGCTGTTGCCAAATCCACACACTAGAATATTGCCAGCCTGACTCTGAAGATGGTCTAGACCTCGGGCCGAAACGTTAGCCGTGAGGGCGAAAATTTAAATAAAAGGTCTTTCTTATTTTTCTGACTCCATTACCATTACATTTTTAGAATTTTTTTATTTTTAAACACCCTAAATTGGTATTTTCACAAATGCAACCTACTCTTAAGCAATCCTCGTGAAATTCTCTAAACATTAAAAAAAGCCCCATGAAAATCGGGCCAGTAGTTTTGGAGTTATAAAGAAAAAGAGAATTAAAAATTAAATTATTCAAATCTCACAATTATTATTCGATAATTAATCATATAAATATTAAATTTTAATGTAATTCAAATTTTTGTCATTATATCTGTAAATGAATAGAGATCAAGACAGGAATTTAAGACATCTTTATTCTTATTTTTTTTTTCAATTTCTATGTAATATTTGTTTATTTATTTTTTTTATATTTATTTATTTTTTATTTTTTTTTTTTTTTTTTATATTTAAACCCAAAGCCAATGAAGAGCCTTCCATCATAATCATATTGTATGTTCCCTATGCAGGACGGTAAAGGAAGACCGTTGACTGCCTCCCCACGATGCTCCAGCTGGTAAAATTCTTTCTCAAGTATACAGTTAATATAATTGAATTAAGCTTTAATTTTTGATAAAATAAAATAAAATAAATAAATTATATAATGTTTTAATATAATTATGTGAATCACTGGCGCCAATGACTTTTGAACTTGCATATCTTAAAAAGTATCTATTTTGAGCCGTAGTCGGGACATGAAGCGAAACTTAACTTATTCCACCACAGACTTATACTTCTTCGATGATTTATACCCTGATTATAAATTGAATTATTATTATGAATTTTTAAATAAATTGGGATCAAGAAGAAGAAGAAGAGAAAGGCAAAAAAAAAAAAAATTGTTTTGTTTATAATATCAGATCTTTGACAATGATTTTTTTTTTGGTCAAGTGAATGTGTCAGAATCACGATTTTGACCTCCTACCCCCTCCCCCTCGCTCTCTGCTCGTGATTTGCCAAAGTGTAACGCAATGACCCTATCTCCCACCAACTTCTTTCTTTTCTCTTCATTCATTCATTCATTGATTGCTGCGTCATTTTGATGATCAATCAATTAATTTATAACCGTACCGTTGTTGTTGTTGTAAAACAACACTTTGTTTGTTTATAGTTTCACGCGTTAATAGGAATTCTTCAACCTGCAGTTTTAAGGGACTTTGAATTTTTGGTCCACAAATACTGACGCATTTTAAAGGATTTTTTTATGAAATTTTTTTTAAAAGGAATTAAATTAGTGAGTATTTTACTTAATAGAAAGCTTTTTTTTTTAATTATGATTAATTAAAAAATAACGAAAATTATTTTTTTTTTTATATTTATAGAAAATTCAAAAAATATGAAAATATTTTTTTATATCTAAAAATGTTAAAATCATTAATATAATAATTGAATAAAGTGGGAACGAAGTCAAAAAATGAATTTTGATATTTATTTAAAAATTAACGGCTAAATAGTTGAGCACTCTTGCAAAAGATGGCAGGCTAGTCCTACAGCCGGCATAATCAGATCACTTATAAGCTTGTATTTATATATTTTTATGCAGTTATAAATAATATATAATAATAGCATGGGCGTACCCAGCGGGGGCAGGGGGGGAGACAGCTGCTCCCCCTCCTAGTAGCAAAAAAAAAAAAATTAAATGTTTATAAAGTGATGAAACGAAACAAAAATGGTGGATGGCAACGGGGAATGATTTTTTTTTGTTAGGACTCAAGGGTTTTTATGCCTTTAATTCGAGGGCTTTTCATCTCTATATAAAAAAAAGCTATGTCATAATCTGGACGACCATGATCTGCCCCCCTAGATTTGATCCTGGGTACGCCCATGAATAATAGGGTCTATTTATAAACTATTCTATCTGTCATCTATATATAATAATTGCGGAGTGTCCGTCTGTCTGTCCGTCTGTCACGCTCTATTTAGGCAACTTCCCGTTGGAATTTTGAAATGAAATTTTTTATGCATAAAGAGGACCATCTCGAGATTACAGGAAAATTATTTTCTATTCCGAAATTTCCATAACTTTTTGAGTTATTAATTTTTAAAGTTACGATTTCTCCCATAGGAAATGTATAGAGAAATATTTATGTATTCTTTTCATTTGTGTATTCCATGAATGTAAACAAATCCTCAAGCAGGCATTGGATTGGAATAGAATAATAATTTTCTTTTCATAATTAAGAAGAAAAGGCGAGGATCCGCCGCAGGCGGGCCCGAGCCAGCTGGAGGGGGTCCAGGGGGGAGAAGCTCCGGCTAGCGCGAAGCCCGCCGAAGGCGGGCGACGCGTCTAGTATATTATTAAATCAAGAGATATTTTGTTGTTTGACTTAAAACATGGTGTAAAATTTTAATTGTAATTAAATTGATTTTGCGAGAACAATGAATGCTGAAGAGGATACTAGCACATCAGGGTCTGGATTATTTGAATATTCCTGCTCCATGAAGATGGCTGGTTGCTTGAGTGAGAATTGGAAAGTTTGGAAATGTATTTAAAAAAATCTGGTGTGACTGGCGCACAGCACACAACTTTCTCCTTACCTTCGGTAATCGAAAGTTGTGTTCTGTGCTTGTCACACCAGATTTTTGTGTCGACATGTATTTAGTTCCCGACAGTATGGAACATGAATTCAGATGTAAAATTTATAAGTATGGGAAAATATTTATATTTTGTTACCATGGCAACCATTTCTCCTATCTTCCCTATGAAATACAAGAGTAAAGTGGTCTTCAGAAGATTTCAATCGCAAAATGAGAATATACATTTGAAAGAGCATCTAAAAAATAATTGATTTTTGAATTTTAAAAAAAATCGTTGGAGCAAATTTTGAGAAAATCGAAAAAAACTGAAAAAGTACATCAGTAAAGTACTAGTACTCTTTGGCCGATTTCGATTAAAAGCTTATTTTTCCGGTCCCGGGGGGTGTTTAACTTAATATAAAATTTCAGCCTCATAGCTCAATTCCTTCATGCTTAAAAGTGAACACAGACACACACACACACCCACCCACCCACACACCCACCCACCCACCCACAGACAGACCATGTCGCGAAAACCACTTTTTTGGATTCAGGGGACCTCAAAACGTGAAGATCCATCAAAATCTCGACATCGAATTTTTGACATGAATCCAATACTTTCTCTCTATATATATATTACATATATACATAGGTAAGAGAGTAAAAATATCAGACATTGGGAAATAAAGTAGATAAGAAAATAAGAAATGAAGCTGATGAAGAGGAAGATGATTATATTTGCTCAAGACAACGGGATGTAAGATCGAAGGAAGGGCCAAGAGTTGAAGAATTAACTTAAAACAGCAGACTTGTCTAACAATCGGCTTTATCAGATCACCTAAAAGTCTATAATTATATATCTTTTGCTGTTATAAATGATATAATACCATAACAAGTGGTCAAGCCGAAGGTGGGCTTTACCACTTGCCAGGGGGCGTAATCCCTGGACCCCCTTGCAATTGCAAAATGTTAAGGTTTTAAATTTCCCTCTCTAACTTCACTTCCTTTTTTTCTGGCCAATCAGCACCCTGACAGGCACATAAACTAAAAGTTAACCAAATGCATGAGATTAAATAAAGCTACCATCCTGCCATCTGTAGGTGAAGCTTCTGGACCAAAAAAGGGCTGAGGCAAGGCTGTCCGCTTAGTCCTACGCTCTATAATATTTTTATAGATGACATCGACGAAGAATGGGAAAAGAGAAGAGTCGGTGGCGTAGTTCTTGGGGGAAAAAAAATATACTGCCTTAAGTACGCGGATGACGTGGTTGTTCTGGCAGAAGATGAGAGAGAAATGAAAGAAATGATAAAAATTCTAGAAAGATACTGCGAAAGAAACAATCAGGAAATAAATGTTAAGAAGAGCAAGATTATGAAATTTAGAAGAAGAGGAAGAAAGGGAAAGAAAGAAAAATGGTTTATGAAGGGAGAAGAAATTGAACAAGTAGAAAAAATAAAATACCTTGGTTTTTGGTTCGACGAAAGGAATAATAAAGAAATACACTTAAAAGAACAAATCGGAAAAGCAAGAAGAACAATAAATTACTGCTGGGGACTGATGAAACGTGCCAAGATAGAAGACATTAGAAACAAACTGGTTCTGTTCTCCTCACTGGTCCAGTCCGTTTTGTTCTATGGAGTGGAACTCTGGGGATGGGAGGAAAAAATAAATGTGGAAAGAGTTCAGGCGAGATATATAAAAATGATCATAGGCCTGGACAGAACCACTCCAGACTACATTTGGGGAATGGAGACGGGTATATCAAAGATGCAAATAGAGGCGTGGAAAAGAATAATGAAATTTATTCTAAGGATGGACAAAATGGGAGAAGAAAGATGGACGAAAATATGCTACAATAAGATCCTGAGAGATATGGAGAACGGACTGGACGGGGAATGGGGAAAGGAGATGAAAAGAGAGCTGGAGAAGATTGGTAGACCCGGAATCTGTCTGGAATGGAAGAAAGAAATGGAAGAGATGGAGAAAATAGACGAGATGGAGAAGATTCTAGAGAGAAGGCTGGAACAAGTAATCCAGAAGAATTGGAGCCATATAGACAATTCCCAATACAACCCATTCTACGGGCAGATAAAGAAGACAATCGGACAAGAAGCATACCTGAGAGAAGCATGCGAAGAGAATAGAAGACTCTGGGCCCGAGCAAGGTGTGGAAACCTGGCGCTCTTCGGAAAGGGGAAAAGAGGTTTAAGGTGTAGAGTGTGCGGAATAGAAGACGAGACGGTCGAACACCTTATGTGCTGCGAGGCAATCGAGGGAACCACAGGAAAGAACTTAGGAGACCTCTGGAGGAGATTGGAAGGACCGAGGATGGACGAAGATCTCCTGGAAACTTTGAAGTGGCTGGAGGGGAAAAGAAGAGAAAATGAGAAAAGAAGAGATGACGTACGAAGAATGGGATACTTTCTTTTGTAACATTCTTATACCGCTGTAAATATAAATGTATGTAATAACCCCCAAAGCCTAGCAATAGGTAAAGGGATACAAATAAATAAATAGTTGAGCTTTTTGGATCACTTTTTAAGACCCCTAACGCTATCTCTTGGCAAAAACATGCAAACAGCTTTGCCTCCAGAAGTTTTAACCCTGATTTAATTCTGGTCAAATGTCAATTTGGTTTTTATGTGTCATAGACTTTTTTTTCCCCCGATGTAATATGAAGAGATTCGTGACATTTTGTTTTATTTTTTTTTCGATCCTTACAATTCATGTTAATCTTGACCTTCAATCTTTTTTAATTTTTTTTTTTTAACACTTTCCTTCCTTGAAAATAAACCATAACAATTTTTGAAAGTAACACACTTTACCCGAAACGGGATGGTGCTGGCGGTTGATGATTCGTATCATGAAACAGTCATTTTATTTTCCTTTTTGTTTTTTTTTCATATGGAGGAATCATTCAAAAATAAAATTGACTTGCTTTCAATTTTTAAGAAAGAGAATTTTTCAATAAAATAAAACTGCATCAATTGAAAACAAACAAATAAAAAACAAATTTCTGCTCTAATGGTCAATCAAACAAACAAAAGACATTTTCCAAAATTTCTCTTTCGTTAAAATTTTATTTATTTTTCAAAGTAGATGCTTTATTTACACGGACGCTTTATCTACTGTACCTTTATGTATGATAATAACACTAGTAGGGAAAAGGGATCAAATTCGCCCTTAGCTTCGGTAATCGAATGTTGTGTTCTGTGCTTGTCACACCAGTTTTGCCCAACCAGGACGGGAATCCTCCCGGGAAAACAGCAGAAAAACGTTATATTCTGTCGCCGACGTTTCGAGAGCTACTCGCACTCATCTTCAGGGCACGCAGAATTGTCAAAATTATTATCATGTTTCAACATGTTTGTATTGTCATAAAAGTGTGCAAATAAACAAAACTATTCAACTATTCGACCGAAACTGCATTAAACCATCACGTGCTGGTCCAGTAGTTTCCAAGTTTATGCTTTACAAATAAACAAACATACCTTTCATGATAGTATTTTTTATTTATTTATTAAAAAAATTATATTTTTAATATTTTCATTTGGTCTTTACATATTTATAAAGACAAAACACGTTTTCATAAAAGATATTTAAGGTTTCAGACGTTGGCTTTAATTTTGTAAATTTAAGACAAATAAAATAAAATAAAAACTCGTGTGATGAAGTGGATAATTGTATAATGAATTGTAATGGACCAAATTATTGGGCATCCAGAATTTAAACGCAATGTCAGGTCTATTCTCTAAAAACAGACGTTAAAATTTAACATCGGTGTTAAAAAGTAAAGTAATAACACCGGCGTTAAAAAATGCTATTCTCTAAACCAAGTTTTAACAGCGCCGTTAACATGTTGCTAAAGGGCTAGCCCATAAACATAAAAACATTGCGGGGTAGAGCCTAGGTACTGCGGAGGTCGGCCAAGGGGGGGCCAAACGGCTCGGGTGGGGGACGTTGGCCATTTTCTCTCCTCCTCTTCGGAGCACATTACAAAGTTTTTTCAATTTATTAAACACATGTCATTAAAACAAGATTGGTCCAGCATCTGGAAATTTTAAAATTATTTATGAAATTAACACTTAATCAGGTCTATTCTCTAAAAACAGACGTTAAAATTTAAAATAAACAAATTGGTGTTAAAAAGTGATGTAAAAAAACAATCAGCGTTAAAAAAATGCTATTCTTTTAACACTGACGTTAACATGTTGCTTTTATTTTAAAGCTATCAAAATCTTTTTACGTCAAAGACGCCAATTTGAAGCATTAAATACGGCGTTAAAATATTAAAGGCACTCCCTAGACATGACATTAATTTTTAACACTATTTACTAAATGTTAACGCTTTGGCTTTAAAGTTATTGTTTAGAGAATAGCTATTAGAAGCTTTATTTTAAATTTTAACGTCTATTTTTATTTAGAGAATAGACCTGAATAGGTATTTCGGGGTTCAGGTAAGAGAAATCCCTTCTTCTGGGGATGACACCCACACACCAAGTGTCAAAATACATATCGATAAATAATTTGAAATAAATAACCAAGTGTTTTTATTCACACCGAAAGCGGGTTAAACAGCTAGTTGATTCTTCGAGAATAAAAAATAAAAGAGAAGTAAATGGTGTGATGTCACATAATTTTTGTATCGCCATGTATTAGTTGTAATACTTCCATTACGTCGTCGTTGTTGTTGTTGTTGTTGTTGCATTGCATGCATATACGGCAGTCTCTCACACTCAATAGAGGCCAGTGGATTCTCATGAACCCAAAAAATTAGATGTTTGATTAAGAGAGAAGATGTTATTTGAGTTTAGATAACAAAAGCCATTAATTACTCGTTAATTTAGCTTTAATAATACGTAATAATGAATGAATGAATGTCAAAGAGGCTCTTTTTTGGAGTGAGTGACCTTTAAAAAAAAAAACGAAAAATAATAATACTGCACAAGAGGCGACCCCATTTCTCGAAGAAATTGACCTGACCCCTGCCTGCTTAGAAATGTGTGAAAAAAAACAATGAGACTAACTAAAAATGTGATTGGTGCAAACAAAATCAGTGTTTAATTAATCCATGTTGACGTTTCGGTCGTATCTACTAACCTTCTTCAAAGTGGTCTTATTAAAAATTAGATAGCAAATTGAATTCTTTCATTAGTTAATGTTGAAAAAAAAATCAAATTTTAAATAATATTAATTACCGCCATCAGCGGGCTATGCACTTAGATCTTCTGGAGCTTTGACTTCTTTTAAACCCGCGCGTAAATAAATATTAATTAATTAAATAAATTACTTAATCTAAATTCAGTAACGCAAAATTCTCTACTTGTTGAAAAAAGCCCATCAAAATCCGTCAAATAGTTTCGGAGTTATAAAGAAAAAGAGAATTAAGAATTAAATCTCGCAATTAGTGTTCGATAAATAATCATTTAAATTAAATTTTAATAAATTATAATTTTGTACATATTAATAAGGAAAATCTGTTAATTAATTATATTTTAAATAAATTTATATGCTCTATATTAAATAAATATTATAAAATAGTCATGAAAATTAAACATTTTCTTTTAATAACTCTGAAACTACTTGACGAATTTTCATGGGGGATTTTTCACGACCTTATTCAATGTCAAAAAGAAGAGTTATTTTATTTATCATTAATTTTTTTATTTGGCGTATTTAAGTTTGAATTTTAAATATTGACCCAGGAAATTTAAATAATTATATCCAGAAATGGGGAGAAGAAAAAGCGAAATTCAATGACCACCACAAGAGGATTCAGAACAGAAAATGGACCTGCGGATGAACATCACCCATCTGCTAAGACTTATCGGAGGTAAGAGAAAGTTGTGTGCTATGAGACCAGTCACACCAATAAATCAACATTAAAAAATATCTCCCATGAAAAATCGTCAAGTAGTTACAGAGTTATAAAATGAAAATATTCAAATTTCATTCCCATGGCTATTATTACTGTATAATTTAATTACAATGTCAGTCCCGCAAATTTAGAGTATAGGCTCTATTTTATTTAAATGACAAAAATTGGAATTATTAAAATTTAATTTAAATGATTAATTATAGAAGAAACTAATTTGAGATTTAATTGTTAATTCTCTTTTTTCTTTATAACTTTGAAACTATTCGACAGTTTTGATGGGGGATTTTCCCGAATTTTTAGATTAGTATTTTTATTTAACCTAGATGTATTCATGCGCTAAAGATGAAATATAAATGAAGTCAGAGTATAAATAATATTATTTAAAAGTTAATTTTTTTTTTAAAACATTAAGTAATGAACAAATTCAATTTGTAATCTTTTTTATAGATCATAGGAAAAGTTTTAATAAGACAACGTTGTTATTGTTGTTGTTGTTGTTGCTGTTGTTGTGTGATGGTAATGATGATGAGAACCAACCAACTTAATTAAACGAAATAAAGTAATAATAGTCTCTCTTTTTTAATTATAGCCTGTCTTGGAATTTTATCACAAAATCAAATAACGAATGATGATTGCTTTGAGCTTAAATTTCTTTGCAAAGGAATGCAACAAAATGTAACAAACAATTCGAGGGTGCATTGATTTCCATGTTTCTATTATATAATAAACGAAATTATGATTATTTAACTTTTTTTTAATTGCCTACTACTAAGCTGGGCAGCCCGACGCGTATAATTTTTCATTTTAATTATTATATAAAAAATAAATGCAATTAAACACCTTAAATGAACTTTTGTTGAACTCAATAAAACAGAAACTGATTTATAAACGACAAAAAAATGCAAAGAATATATCGGGTATAGAATAATAATTACGGGATTTAAATTGGTTAGTAACTCCTGATTTTTTTTTTCTTTAATATATAATTGCTTACTAGCTAGTTTTTATTTAAATTATTTGAAAGATACTATTTTTTTTTTCTAATTTTCTTAATCGTTATAAAATTCTCTATACATTGCAAAAAACCCCATAAAAATCGGTCAAGTAGTTTCGGAGATTATAAAGAAAAAGAGAATTAAGAATTAAAATAATTAAATCTCACAATTATTTTGCTATAATTAATCATATATAAATAAATTAAATTTTCATTTTCAAAATTTTGTCATGAACTGGATGTGTGGCCGAACAGAAAATGAAGTAGAGAAGTGAAAGAGCATTGGAACTAGGGATACGGTATCGAAAAAAGTATCGATACTTGTACTTGGTATCGTATCGAAAGGAAAGTATCGATACCAGAAAGTATCGGAAGAAAAGTATCGATACCACTAAGTATCGAGTATTTTTTAAGTATGAGTATTTTTTCTTTGTTTTAAGTTTTTTCGGCATCTTAGGCTCCTGACGTCGATCAAAGGACCCAATAGAGCATCAATGCGATTTACTGGTATGCCATTTTCCTCACAGTAATGAGCACCAGGGGAGGAAGGGGTGATTCGGAGCTTGTGAGCGCGTAATTTATTTATTTTTTTTCTTTTTCGGAGGCTTTCTCAACCAAAATACGGATTTCGCCAAAATAAAAGTCTGTCCAATTTCACTGGTCGACAAATATGAACATTTTTTCTTTCAAAAGAATAAAGATATGAGATTCTAGAAGTATTTTTTAAAATGTGTTCTAAACGGCTTTTATTTTTCACTATCAAGATTTTTTTAAGGCTACACCCCTTAAAAATATGCAGATAGTTTTAATACATACAAATTTGAAGTTTAGGTCCAATCGGAGGTCATTTAGAAGCCGCAAACGGCTAAGAGTGTAGAAATATCGAATTTTTTGTTTTTAAAAAAATCTTGAAAATTCCCTTGGAAAATTCAAAATAAGTTCCGTTTTAGAGCACATTTTCTATTAAAATTTATTTTTATTATTAGTTTATAATTTGGCTTTTCTATTCAAATATTTGAGCACTTTTAAATTTAGTGAATACAGTTTACATTAGGCAATTTAATGTTATTAAAGGATTTTAATTAAAAAGTATCAAATTTTCCATTATTAATAAATAATTATTAGGAATATGATGGAATAAAGTCTATCCTACAAATATCGACCAACTTACTATTTATTTTATATTTATATCGAGAACAAAAAAAATGTTGGCAGAATCGTAATCAAAACATTTGTGTAACGTTTCAAGTCTATATGGCGTAAGATTCCGAAAAAATGAAAAAATATTTGAATGAGTACTTTTCATTCGATACCGGCAATCAAGTACTCATATGAGTAAAGTATCGAAAAAAAGTATCGAGTAAAAAAAGTACTAGTATCGAAACAAAAGTATCG
>JAKCPI010025526.1:0-14035 GCA_023213315.1 Euborellia annulipes | reverse complement strand
TCATAAGAATATATAGATAGATATTTGTAAAATACTATATTTTAACAAATACCCGGATAATTTAGGCAAAAAGCATATAATCATTGAATAAATAGTAAAGTGAAGAGATTCCGTTTGTGGTTAAAGCAAAGAAAGAATATTTGTGGTCACTTTTGTTTTTGACAAGATGAGCGGAATATTTTATTTTCAATCAATACGTAGCTGCGGAAGAGCAATCATCAAATAAAGATTTTATTTTCTTCCCTTTAATTATAGCGAAGCAAACGAGAAAACAAATCACTTGACCCTATTTGAATGTACAATTTCTCTCTCTATTTATTAAAGATAAAAATCAATTTATTTCATTTGTGAATTAATAAATTAAAGAAAAGAAATCTTGATAGAAAAAAAACAAGATAAAAAAAATTATTATTGACGTCACAAATAAAAAAGAAAAATTATCATTTATGGAATTTAATTAAATATAATTTATTAATCTTGTCTCTCCGATATAAATAATAACAAAAATATAATTTTTTTAGTCTAGAAGCATCTCCATGAAATTTGCTACACATTGAAAAAAGCCCCATAAAAATCTGTCAAGTAGTTTCGGAGTTAATGCATCACAAAGGGAAAAATAAATTTAAATCTCACAACTATTACTCGATAATTAATCATATAAATATTAAATTTTAATTTTAATTTCATTAGTTAGATATTTGCAAATCAAGTAAAGAAAAATGCACGCAAGTATTCTACTGGCGCCAGTAAATGCTGCTGTTTCCTAGATTACGATTAGATGCGCTTTTAGAATAAAAGGAGAGGAGATTTGTCTTCTTTTTTTGAACCGGATGAGTATTTTCATTTTCTGTATGGTGTGCATCCTTTGGCAAGAGCCCATGTGTACTTCCGGTATGTCGGATGTTAGCTACGGACCAACGAACACGAGATGCACACGCAAGCACAGGCACAAATTAAATAAATTCAATTGGAAAAAAATTAATCTACTCTTATTGTTCAAACCTCTTAGAGATTTCTATATCTTTTTTTACTTTCTCGTATAGAGAAAGTTATGTAATCGTAAAAAAATTCGACTTCGAGATTTTGATGTTTCTCCACGTTTTAGACCTCCCTGAGTCCAAAAAAACCATTTTTGGCATTATGTCTGTGTGTGTGTGTGTGTGTGTGTGTGTGTGTGTGTGTGTGAACACGATTGCTTAAAAACCAAAGCAGCTAGATCGATGAAATTTGGTATATGCTCCTTACACTAAAATTGTAGATTTCTATCAACTTTTGGAGTAAATACGTCACTTGGAAGTAGTGCTTTACTTAAAAAGTTTTTTCAAAAAAATTTGAAATTTTCAATTTTTTTTGTTATATTATGATAAAATACTCTATTTTAAAAAGTTTTTATTCTTTGACATTTTTTCGAAAACTGAATAGTTTTTGAAATAATCAAAGAAGAAATAGAAAATATTCGTTAATTTTGATAAAAAATCAAAACAAAATCATACAGGTGTCATTAAAAAAAGGGCAAATATAAACAAATGAATTTGTGAAACAAATGAATTTGTAAACAAATGAATTTGTTTATATTTACCCTTTTTTAATGACACCTGTATGATTTTGTTTTGATTTTTTATCAAAATTAACGAATATTTTCTATTTCTTCTTTGATTATTTCAAAAACTATTCAGTTTTCGAAAAAATGTCAAAGAATAAAAAACTTTTTAAAATAGAGTATTTTATCATAATATAACAAAAAAAATTGAAAATTTCAAATTTTTTGAAAAAACTTTTTAAGTAAAGCACTACTTCCAAGTGACGTATTTACTCCAAAAGTTGATAGAAATCTACAATTTTAGTGTAAGGAGCATATACCAAATTTCATCGATCTAGCTGCTTTGGTTTTTAAGCAATCGTGTTTACACACACACCCAGACGTAATTCCAAAAGAACATACGAGAAAGTCTCGGGGAAGTCAATCCCCATATTTTCTTGTAAAAACTAGAAAATATTTCATATATAATACTAATTAGGGTTTATACAAAAACCAACTTTTTGTTTTGGATTTCGAAATAATTAAACTTGGAATTATCGAATTATATCCCCCGAAACGGCACCTTCCCCAAAACTGATGAATGGTAGCGACCTCTAAAATCAATTTAAATAAAAATACGGGAAAATTTTTTTGCTTTTAGACCAATATAAGACTATGGCCCGCAGAAAATGTTAAACTTTGAATAATCGAACCACCCTAACGGGGTTCTCTAAGAAGTGTTTAAAAATTAAATTTAATTGTTTTTAATTGTGCAAATCCGCCACTGTATATCACAGAAAAAAAAAACGGTTTTCGAATTTCATAATTTTCTTTTAAAACCGAATTTTCGAAGCCTAATTCTTTGAAGGCAGAGAGCTGCTTTTTCTTTATTTATTATCCGTGAAAAAATATTTGTCACCACTGGGATTTGAACTGAGGAGCTTCATTAGTAGAACTTGATTCATTATTAATTTAATAGATATTTTGTCATCTAATTAGATACCATTTAATTAAAATATTAATTATCGAATAATAATTATGAGATTTAATTATTTTAATTTTTAATTCTCTTTTTCTCTTATAAGTCTAAAACGAGTTGACGGACTTTTTATAATGTATAGAGCAGCGGTTCCCATCCCGTGGGCCGCGGACTAAGGAAAAATAAAAATTATATAAGCCTATAGAGATATATATCACTAGGTTTACATATGGGGCATTTCACTCCAAATCGAACGGTTTAAAAAATTTTAATTTTTGATTTCCTCCATTTTTTGATATTTTGTGGATCCCCTTAAAAAAGCCCTCCTGGTAAATTTTGAAATTTTTTTGATCATCGGTTCAGATTTTGAAAAAAAAAAGCTCTTTTTTTTGGATTTTTGCTCATAACTCCGACAAAAATGGTCCGATTTTTAACTTTTTTTTTTTTTTTTTTGAAATTTTTGTTTGTTTTTTTTGCGTAGTTTTCAAGAAAAAATGCAATTAATTTTCTTGAATAATTTTTCTGTGCCATTTTCAAATTTCAAAATTTTTGTCACTTTCTGAACATCAAGCATACTTTTTCCTGAAAATTTTTGGTAAGAAACAACTATTCATTCCACAACTTTTCAGGCAGTTCCGGTTGTGGGTATTCCATGGCTACTATTTTTTTTCGATTTTTGAAAACTTGAAAAAAAAAATTTTTTCTTATTAATCATTTTTAAAAAATAGTATGCATGGAATACCCACAACCGGAACCGCCTGAAAAGTTGTGGAATTAATAGTTGTTTCTTACCAAAATTTTCTGGAAAATCGAAGAATGCTTGATTTTCAGAAAATGACCAAAATTTTGAAATTAGAAAATGGCACAGACAAATTATTCAAAAAAATTAATTGCATTTTTTCTTGAAAACTACGCAAAAAGCAAAAATTAAAAAAAAAAGTTGAAAATTGGACCATTTTTGTCGGAGTTATGAGCAAAAATCCAAAAAAAAAAAGTTTTTTTTTTTTAAATTTGAACCGATGATCAAAAAAATCTCAAAATTTACCAAGAGGGCTTTTTTAAGGGGTACTACAAAATATCAAAAATTAAAATGTTTCAAACCGTTCGATTTGGCCTCATATACACTGGGTCTCCGCGGGTTTTTAACCGAAAAAGTGGGCCGCAGATCAAAAAAGGTTGGGAGCCGCCTGGGGCCTGCTATAGAGAACTTCGCGATAGTATTTTAAGACTACACTGTAAAAAAAATTTTGTAATTTTACAATTGTTTAGGAAGCATTTTTCCTACACAAAAACATATTAAATTTAGTAAATCTTTGCAAAAACCATTTACAAATGTATTGTAATTTTAGAATGACATTTGAAAATTAGAGCGTAAATGTGTGGAAATTTTAGAATTCCTAAACTGCGTTCGAGAAAAAAACAATTTTTAACGAAAAATACTATACAATGTTTGTAAAATTACAATACATACTCTATTTTTCGAAGAAAATTGTAATTTTAAAATGTTTTTTTGTTGTAAACATTTGTAAATTTAGTAGATAAATGCATAGTAGATATCATTTACAAGGGAAATTTTTAAATTTAGTATTCCAAAACACACTAAAATTAAGATTTTTTTTTTTACAGTGTAGGTTTTATTTTTGAAAATTCTTATTTAGATTGTCTTGAAATAAAACATGTTCCCTATCTAGAGAGTCCATCACCACAACTTTTTATTAACAAAAACGACACCACCAGATTTTTTATTAAAGCAAGTTAGTTGAAAAAAGAAGAAATGGGTCATAGACGCGGGGAATTATTATTCAAAGCCTTATTTAGAAACCGATTATGATGGAAAGAAGTCGTCCTCGTACAGTAGGTTTGGAAATTCCTAGGAAATGCATCGCTGCTCTTCTTCTCAGGCTCATAAAATGCAAAGTAAGATTACAAGGGAATAACAAAATAAATTATCACCTACTTTCCTCGAATCAATCGCCCCGGGCGACGCGGGAGACTATCAAAATCAATCTCTCAAATAAACGAGTTTAATCCATTCACTCGCTCATTATTTTATTAGCCAGCATATAGTTTAACTAGCTGCACCGCCCCCCCCCCCCCCCCTTCCACCTTTCTCTTTGAATTATTTATCTATATTTTAATATAATCAATAAAAGGACTTTCCACATTCTTGCTTTTATGGGCCACCTAATTCAGTCATTATATAACAACAGCACTCGTGGTGACTGCTTGCAAATAAATATTAAAATAATTTATATTCTAAAAATTTTGTACAATTGTAACATCTTCCAAGCATGATAAAGAAATAATTTTTTTTTTTTTTTTTGCATTAACAAATCTACAATAAAATAGATATATTGGACAACTTTTAACTTATTAATATGTTCAAAGCATCTAATAATACTCACCAAGAGTGTAGCTTAAAATATTCTCTACACATTAGAAAAATCCGTCAAGTAATTTCAGTTTTTTTGTTTGTTTTTTTTTTTTTCAAAAACACTCACACTTTTTTTCCATTCAAACTCACACACACATCCACACAGTCTTTTCGGCATCTCAGGCCTTTTAAGACTTTTACGATACTCAGTATTTTAAAAATTATCTATTAGGGGTTAATGATATAAAGAGGATGCAGCCAATAATAAATAAAAAGCATCTATTTTGTTTACCTTCCTAAATAAAGAGTGTTAACAAAATAGATGCGTTTTATTTATTATTGGCTGCATCCTCTTTATATCATTAGTCTAATTACTAGCCGCGCCGCCCGCCTTCGGCGGGCTTCGCGTCTAGCCAGGGGGCTACGCCCCCCTGGACCCCCCTCCATCTGGCTCGGGCCCGCCGGCGGCGGACCCTCGCCTTTCTTAATTGTGAAAAGAAAATTATTATTTTTTTTTTTAAAACATTCACACTTTTTTCTCATTCACGCTCACATTCACACAGACTTTTCGGCAACTTAGGCCATTTAAGACTTTAAACGATATCCGTTAATGATTATTATACATATTGGAGTCCAGGCATTTTTATTTAAGTCATTTGGTATCCAAATGCCTTAAATAAAATTATCGGACTGCCTGGGGTCCGAACCCGCGACGTTCGGTATAGAAGGTAGACACGCTACCAACTACTCCAAGCCCCGTGGGCTAGAAAATTATTATTAATAAGTATTCCAGTCCAGTGCCTGCTTGAGGATTTGTTTACCTTCATAGAATACACAATTGCAAAGAATACTTAAATATTTCTCTATACATTTCCTATGGGAGAAATAGTAACTTTAGGAATTAATAACTCAAAAAGTTATAGGAATTTCTGGACCCGAGTATTTTTCCGGGGCTCTCCATAACGTCCTCTATAAGACTGCAAAATTTCGTTTCAAAATTCCATCGGGAAGTTGGTCAAACAGAGCGTGACAGACGGACAGACGGACAGACAGACAGACGGACAGACAGACGGACACTCCGCAATTATTATATATAGATTATCAATTGGGGGTCCAGGCATTCTTATTTAAGCCATTTGGTATCCAAATGCCTTAAATAAAATCTTCGGACTGCCTGGGATTCGATCCCGCGACTTTTGGTATACGCGTTTAGCACGCTAACCCCTACACCAAGCCCCGAGGGCTAAACAAGACTTTATAGTGTTTACATTCCAATTTGTCAATTCACAACTATTTTGGCAAATTGCCAGCTGTGTTGCTCATATAAAGATAATTTCTAAAAGGCCCTAATCTATAACATATTTTAAAATATATCACATTTCATCATTTTATTGATAAAAGAAGTAGATATATTTGTTCTTTTTCCTTCGATTCTACTTTTATTCTTTTAACAATAAAATGTCGAATATTTTACTATAAAAATAAAAATGAAGTGGGTTTCTGCACTACAAAAATAAGCCATTTAGCCCAGAGTCAACAAACTTCCCCTAACTGATGCAACCGGCACTAAAAATGTACATTTTGACATACTATTCTATAATTATTTAAAAGAAAAGTCTCTGCTTGTAATGTATGGAACGCAAGGTCTCGGAAACTACTGAACGGATATTCATGATTTTTTTTTTAAGAGGTAGAGAATTTCCCGGGGGTGATTTTAGGCTATCATTTAGGGATAGAGGAACCCCCACCCCACCTCTTTAAGAAGAGGTTTCTCATTGGTTCTATCTAACGTTACTACAAAATTAAAGACAATTTATTATTAAAAAAATTAAATATCTCAATTCCAAAATAATATAAATTATTATATAATTGAATTTTTTAAAATAAGAATATATAGATTGGTATTTGTAAAATACATTTAAAAAATTATCATTTTATACGGCTTATGCGAAGTCGGACAAAATATTCCATATAAAATGACTTCCTATTTTATTTATGATATGCCACTACTCCTGAATAAATTTTTCTATGCTTTTAATACGTCTAACGATAATAATCAATAGATGGAATCATAAATAGAAGCCAATATTGAGTCCATCCAATGAATGTAGGCTAGCAAGCAAGCAAGCTGAGTTGGTAAAATAGTATTGTCCATTCATGTGTGTGTGTGTGTGTGTGTGTGTGTGTGTGTGTGTGTGTGTGCATAGATTTCAATCAAAGAGTAGTGAGTACAGGTTGGAATTGAAATTGGTATTTGGGAAGAAGAGAGGGGGAAGGAGATGCCCTCGAGGCTCACTGGTCGAGAAAGAAGCAGAGGAATTTTTCTTCTTCTTCTTCTTCTTCACTCACCCCAATTGATTTTTAGGGTGGTCATGACCTCCCCCCTCCCCGACTTCTTTCCCTTTGAGAAGAAAAGAGTAAACAATTTTTTAATAAAAAATTCATTCAAAGAAATTCCAGTCGGCTAGAATTGTTTAAAAAAAAAAAAAATACAAATTTGTTTTTATCTTTTAAAAAAATTTGACTTAAAAACAAAAAAATAAATTTACTGGCGCCAGTAGTAATGCAATTAAATTAACTACAGTCGAACGGGAAAATTATCTTTCTTCATTTTTTTTTGTTTTTATTTTTAATTAATTAATTTTTTTTCTTCTTTTTAATAAATAAAATAAAATACAAAGAGACTCAAACACAAAGAATATATAGTAACTTGGAAAAGAGAAGATGTAGAGTGTATATATCTATATATTTATAAGTCTATCTCTAAGTTAACCTTAAAATATATTTTTAAAGAAAAAATTTTGGCTGCGTTTTCGTCTAACTTTCATTCCTGATTAATCTCTTTACTGAAATATAAAAATTTGTAATTTTTATATAATTATAAAATAATCCTACTTCATCCAAAAAATAATAATAATTACGATGTAGAGAGTTTGTCTTGTTGGATTTTAACGAATGTAAAATTCTTGTATGTCAGATGGATGCCTTCTACATCTCTCAGTTCCTGTGCCAATCCATCCAATAAGAGTGAAGTTAGTTATTAAATAGGAAACAATCGCCTGTCCTGAATAAACTTTTGATTTCCTTTGCTCCGCCTATAGAATTTGTTTTTATACAAATTTTGTTAACAAAAAGTCCTTGCCAAAGCCGTCGAGAGAGTGAACGTGTGGGCTCTGGCGAGCCCACGTGCCTTTTTTTTCTTTTTTCTTTTTTTGTTTGCCCCCACAAGAACTCCTTAAGAAGCCACTCGTATGACACCTTTTCCAATTATTGTATAACAACAACAACAACAACTGATTATGCTGGTGTGATGATTCAATTGCCAGATTACGTGTTTTAAAAAAATTATCAATTTTATTATTATAAATGGAATGCACATTCATTAATTGATATTTTTATTTTTTATTTTTTATTCCAATTATTATAATTAATTAAATATAAAATCTTTTTTTTTTAATTATTAAAATTCATTATTAATTAAATATTAATTGTTTCAAATAAAAGAAAGCCTTAGATTGTTTGAAACGATTAAGCTCTGAAACTAATCGACGGATTTTCACTGAATTTTTTTTTTTTTTATTATGAGCCGAGAAAGAATTATTCTCAAATAGCCTTTTGGAGATAAATTTCTTAAAAAACTTAAATATGAACAAATTATATAGTATCGAGATTTGATAATATAATTTCAAAAGTATGCATAAATGATAGATTATAAATTAAAAAAAAACTCCTTCAGTTAGCGGCGCGGCTAGTATTATAATTAATTTACTTTTAATTAGCTCTTGCCTTATACGCGTCTTTGCCTTTTTTTTTGCACATGGCCATTTAAGCGAAGGCTTCCCTGTCAGTGAAAAATACTCTGAGTCACAGTCGAGTGGAATGCTCTTTTTATTATTCAAAAAAGGAAACGAATATTGAAAAAATTCTTTTTTGAAAAAAGTCAATTTTATTAAATAAAAATAAAAAAAAAGAATTCAACACTTGCACATTTTTTAGCATCAAAGAATATTTTAATTTAATTCCGCTTTGCTGCTTCTGAGACCGTTTAAGGGTCCTGCATTTTCAATATAGACCTATATTTCTACTGGGGGACTTTCCACACGATTGTTTCTCGAGGCCACCAATCCTTGCATTTATTAAGCCTTGTTTTAAGATGACAGGAGACAAAGATTTGGTGTTGGGAAAATTATCTAAATATGTTAATATTGAATTTACTTGCTTTTGTTTTTTACCGCCCACTACGGACCAATTTTCACTTTAAGCTCTTCAAGCCAATTACGTAATAATAAAGGAGAAAAAAAATAAAATTTTCCTCCTTTGTTTCTATCCATACAAAGGCAAATAACAAAAAAATCCTTCGTTTAGTAACATCCTCTTATTATTCGAGAATAAATCTTGGAAAAAACAAAATGAGCGCCTCTTTGTTATAATCAACAAACAATTTCCCTCCGGCTTCTTACGATTCCATTTCAAGTGGCTTTTTTTTTAAATTAATTCTGAATTTATTTTTGATTTATATATAAAAAGAAAGAAGTTTTTATTAGAGGTTAACTTCCAAATTTTAACCTTAACTAGAAATCCCTCTTGAAGAAGGAATAATAAATAAATCCTTAGAGAAGGAAGGAATAACATGTTTGTACTTACTTATTTGCAACAACGAACAATGCAAGGTTCAACTGACCGAATAAGAAGCCATAAATCCGTTCTGGCTCTTCTTTTTCACTTTCCAGAGAAAAGAAGATGCAAAATGCATACAAAATAAAACTAAATTTGTTTGTGTTTGAAAAAGAAATTGGATTAATTAATTATTAGATATCATATTTCGTTTCTGATTATTGATTTATTATTATTTTGCCTAATAATTAAATTTAAATAAAATTAAAATGGAATTGGATTTATTTCCAAGAGATGTAGAATGTATATAGCCATTTTGAATATCTTTCATATCAAATATTAATTTTTTTGTTGTAGTTATAACAAAACCCTCTCTCTATTATAATCTATATATCAATATATATTATTCGCTAATATTCGTCTGTCTATTCCGCTTTATTAAGACAACTTCCGGAATTTCGAAACGAAATTTTATATACTTAAAGAGGGCCTTCTAAATTATTTTTATCCCGAAATTACTATAACTTTTTGAGTTATTAATTTCTAAAGTTACGATTTCTCCCATTGGAAATGTATAGAGAAATATTTATGTATTCTTTGCATTTATGTATTCTATGAATGTAAACAAATACTCAAGCAGGCCCTGGAGTAGAATTGTAATAATAATTGTTTTTTCATAATTAGGCGGGCCCGAGCCAGCTGGCGAGGCAAAAAAAAATAATAATAATAAATCGATTGAAATAAAATTAAATAAGCATAAAAAACGATCGATGTATCATTATTTCTAAAGATGTAGAATGTATATCGTCACTGATTTTTCTTTCTCAAAAAAAAATCATTTGATATAAAATTAATAGTTGTTTCTTACCAAAAATTTTCAGGAAAAGTATGCTTGATGTTCAGAAAGTGACAAAAAATTTTGAAATTTGAAAATGGCACAGAAAAATTATTCAAGAAAATTAATTGCATTTTTTCTTGAAAACTACGCAAAAAAAAAACAAACAAAAATTTCAAAAAAAAAAAAAAAAAAAAAGTTAAAAATCGGACCATTTTTGTCGGAGTTATGAGCAAAAATCCAAAAAAAAAAGAGCTTTTTTTTTTTCAAAATCTGAACCGATGATCAAAAAAATTTCAAAATTTACCAGCAGGGCTTTTTTAAGGGGGATCCACAAAATATCAAAAAATGGAGGAAATCAAAAATTAAAATTTTTTAAACCGTTCGATTTGGAGTGAAATGCCCCATATGTAAACCTAGTGATATATATCTCTATAGGCTTATATAATTTTTATTTTTCCTTAGTCCGCGGCCCACGGGATGGGAACCGCTGCTCTATACATTATAAAAAGTCCGTCAACTCGTTTTAGACTTATAAGAGAAAAAGAGAATTAAAAATTAAAATAATTAAATCTCATAATTATTATTCGATAATTAATATTTTAATTAAATGGTATCTAATTAGATGACAAAATATCTATTAAATTAATAATGAATCAAGTTCTACTAATGAAGCTCCTCAGTTCAAATCCCAGTGGTGACAAATATTTTTTCACGGATAATAAATAAAGAAAAAGCAGCTCTCTGCCTTCAAAGAATTAGGCTTCGAAAAATTCGGTTTTAAAAGAAAATTATGAAATTCGAAAACCGTTTTTTTTTCTGTGATATACAGTGGCGGATTTGCACAATTAAAAACAATTAAATTTAATTTTTAAACACTTCTTAGAGAACCCCGTTAGGGGTGGTTCGATTATTCAAAGTTTAACATTTTCTGCGGGCCATAGTCTTATATTGGTCTAAAAGCAAAAAAATTTTCCCGTATTTTTATTTAAATTGATTTTAGAGGTCGCTACCATTCATCAGTTTTGGGGAAGGTGCCGTTTCGGGGGATATAATTCGATAATTCCAAGTTTAATTATTTCGAAATCCAAAACAAAAAGTTGGTTTTTGTATAAACCCTAATTAGTATTATATATGAAATATTTTCTAGTTTTTACAAGAAAATATGGGGATTGACTTCCCCGAGACTTTCTCGTATGTTCTTTTGGAATTACGTCTGGGTGTGTGTAAACACGATTGCTTAAAAACCAAAGCAGCTAGATCGATGAAATTTGGTATATGCTCCTTACACTAAAATTGTAGATTTCTATCAACTTTTGGAGTAAATACGTCACTTGGAAGTAGTGCTTTACTTAAAAAGTTTTTTCAAAAAATTTGAAATTTTCAATTTTTTTGTTATATTATGATAAAATACTCTATTTTAAAAAGTTTTTATTCTTTGACATTTTTTCGAAAACTGAATAGTTTTTGAAATAATCAAAGAAGAAATAGAAAATATTCGTTAATTTTGATAAAAAATCAAAACAAAATCATACGAAGGTGTCATTAAAAAAAGGGTAAATATAAACAAATTCATTTGTTTCACAAATTCATTTGTTTATATTTGCCCCTTTTTAATAAACAAAAAAAAACCACAAACTTTATGTTCCATTGATTGGCTTATACAGTACACAACAGCACAGCGCCACACACAGAACCCAATAAGCGCCCAATTGCTACGCTTTCCTTTCTTTCTCTATACGAGAAAGTAAAAAAGTGAAAATTGTAATAGGCCTAATATTTATAAAACTTAGACCTAAGTGAAATTCTCTAAACATTAAAAAATCCCATAAAAATCCGTCAAGTAGTTTCGGAGTTATACAAGAAAAAAGAGAATTAAAAAAATTAAAATATCTAAATCCCACAATTATTATTCGATATTTAATCATATAAATATTAAATTTTAATTTCATATTACATATTTTTAAATATTTAGATTAAAATATATTTTAAATATAATAAATTTTTAACTCTCACTAAAGTTTTTGATTTTGTTTAATTTATATATTAGATAAAAATAAATAAATTTGATTTTATTATTTTGTGATAAATTAAAAAATAATTTGCTTTTTTTATGCTTACAAGTAAATTTATATGCACTAAGAAAAAAATTCCACTGGCGCCAGTAATTTTCAAACTTGCATATTACAAAAAGTATTGATAGAAAGTTGTGTGATGTGCTCTTATCCACACCAGGTTTTTTTGATTTCACCTCGAAGCTAGGCAGCCAATGCGAGGCGCCCTTTTTTTGCATCTCCATGCTTTTTGGCTGAGATTATAATTAACACAAGGTTTATCCTAAATGGTTAATCCAAAATAAGCCTCCCATTTGTTTTAGTATTTAATAAATAACTAATATTCATGGCAAGTTTGCATTGTGAAGGTCGAAATATAGAAGAAGGGTCAGATAAAAGGGGTGTGAATAGGGACCAGATATAATCTGACCTTTCATCTAAATTTGCACCCAAATGAAAATGACATCAATCACAAAACAAAAAAAAAAACAAAAATGATAAAATTAGCTATATGACATTTGTTAATAATATCAATAATCAATTTATAATATGATAATTAAAACTGAATAGATATGAAATTAGAAATATATTAAAATCATTGTGAGAAAAATGACAATTCAAATACAAAAAGGTTAATATTTTAATAAGTTTTTTTTTTTTTTATTTATTTGCTTTTCTGGGTGCATCAGCACCTAGGCTATCTTGCACCTCATACAAGAATATGTATAAAAATATTTGTATAAGAACATAGTATAAAAACATTTGTATAAGAACATAGTATAAGATAACATTAGTATAAGAACATAATATAAATAACATTAGTATGAGAACATAGCATAAATAACATTAGTAATAAAGGAACATAATATAAATTACAATAGTATAAGAACATGATATAAGAATATACTATAAATAACATTCCTATAAATTTTAGATGAAGTGGAAGAGGTTAATTTCCTTGAGGAAGCTCACTATGTTTTGAATAGCATCTTCGTTTTTCAAGATTCTATTGGATGTGATGTTGTGTTTAGTTCTTATAGTGGCATAGACAGGGCAGGTAAAAAGTATATGATCCGTGGTGATCGGGCTATTGCAGTTTGGGCACCAGGGTGGGTCTTGTCTATTAATGAGGTATCCGTGGGAGAAATATGTATGGCCGATTCGGAGTCTTGTGTAGATGACTTGTTCCTTCCTTGACACTGAGAGTTTTTGTGCATGGATATTGGGCATTATGGTGTGTAGTTTGTTTCCTTTTTGTTGTGACCATTCTTCCTTCCATTTATTTATAATTGCATTTTTTATTTTAATAAGTAAAACAACACCGAATATTAGTGACAAGATAATAAATGGTTTAATTATTAACAGAAAATATATATTACCTTCAAGATTATTTGATGGCATTTGGATAAATAAAAAAAATATTAAATTTACATTTCACTAATAAGATGATGATAGAGCGAAATTGACAGGTCAAAGAGATTGTCTTTTGAAGATAATGAACTTCAACCTCTATGGCAGTGGTTTCCAAACTTTATGTTACCACGCCTCCCTTTAAAAAATTATTTAATCTTATGACGCCTCCCCCTCCCTCCCATTTTATAAAATAATACAGAAACAAAGTTTTTAATGCTAAAAAATATAAATTTAAATAAAAATATAT